>VVHJ01000093.1:0-28743 GCA_015107715.1 Tylochromis polylepis | reverse complement strand
AAGCTTTGTACTTTCCCTTTTTATCTGTTAGAAGCCATCCTTTTTTTCTTTTTTAATTAGCTTGCTGACTAATTAATGAGAAAAAACAAGTGTTTAATGTTAACATGTCTGACTCCTCTGAAAATAAAACCTCAGAGTACTTTGAGCCAAGCTGCCTGGCAGGGAAAAGGTCATTTCACTTTTAATAAATCCCCATGATTTTATATTAAGATTAAACCGCGAATCAAACAACGCCTTGCAGTTCCAAGGATATGAAATCAAAGGGTGTCTCATTGTGTTACGCTATTAAAAAAAAAAAAAGGAACTTCAAGAAAGCGAGATTATTTTAACAGCTTCAGTGCTTCAAATTGCTGTTTATTTTCCCATCTAGGAATTTATCATAAGTTGAATTGACAAAGCCAAAAAGTGCAGTTTTTGCTAGCAGAGCTGGCCTGCCACATGGCATCTCTTCCAAACTCGAAGGTCAGGACCCCATTAATGCTCTGACAAGTCTCAGGATGATTACATGACTGGAAATGATAAAAAAAAAATAAATAAATAAAATCTGCAGAACAAATCATTTATTTTGTCAGAATTTGCTTAATTAACTGGACGTGGTTTCCTCTTTACCCTCCTGCAACCTGATGAAATGATCTGAAAATGGTGCATCCCTCTTCCGTAAAACTAGTAACGATTTTTAAGACGTGCACCTTGTGGCAAAGCCAAGGGGTCATGAGTCGACAAAGCACAGACCCAGGTTCATTCTAACACAAACTGACACACTGGATACTCCTGTATTTTTTTCAATCCATTGTGTTATGGCTAGAACGTTTGTGCGTTTTTTTGGTTTTTTTTCATATTTGTCCTTTGACCTGTTCTTGTGCATTGGGGTAACGGATATTCATGATGCTGTGAACTAGGATTGCTAGGAGATGCTGTCCACGCAATCACATGATTACAGTGAGCCAGGTGTGTTAGCGACAGAGAGACTGTCTCTGATTCAGCTCAGGAGTGATTTAACTGACAACAACTGCCCGAGGGCCCGTTTTGTGGTCGATGAAGCACACTCAGTCATCCCTTAACTCTCCAGCCCGCTGCACTGTCATCTCGGTCAGTGTTTCACACCTCCCACCCCGCTGCCGTCCAACAACAGCAAATAAGGGCACCATTAGAATTACAGAACAGAGGGAATAAAGCTGCTGTTCCTCTGTGAGCCTGTTTTATGGGTCTGTTCTTAGGTTTACTTCAAGGCATGGAGACGGAGGAGCTGGGTGCAGTTTTTGTGACTCACTAAATCACTGACTCACTGGTGGCTAAGTTACAGAAGGGAGGCAACTTCAAAAAAACCCAAAAGAAAACAAGCTGGAGCTGGGAGATGTAAAGGCAGAGCTACAGTCATGGTGATGAGACTGATGCTAGCAATAATGTCTGAAGATCCAAATTAGCACCTTACCTTTTCACCTCGTTCTCCCATTTCACCCTGTTAGGAAGGAAAACAGAGCAACAGAGACAGAAAAAAAATGAGGGTTGGGGGGGGTTATTGCACACACTCAGGGTCAGATTGTATCTGGGGTTAAATTCACATTTGATTATAGATGTTATGACTGTTTTTTTTCCCCAGACAGACCCTTGACATCAACTTTTTTTGTTTTTTAAATTTAAAATCATCCTTGCATTATCATTACAACAAGTGTGACGTTACAGTGTCACGTTTTATACCATGCATTAAAGTCTTCATGGAGGATATATATTTTCTGTTACGTCAAAGATGAATACATGTATATGCATGTTTTTCAAAACCATGGAAAAGAAATCACAAAGGGACAAAAAGACTGATGGTCAAAAGGTAAGACGAAAAATGACTGAAAGCAACAAATTCAAAGGGGAGATGCTTCTGTGAGAGGATGAGGAAAGTATTCAAAATGACTTTAACCCTCTGGAGTCAAGGGACGCACCGGCGTGTCCAAATCAAATGACTGATTTAAGCTGACCCTGCAGCAAGACGCAGCCTCACTGAGTCTCTGTTTCAATTTGTATTGAAAGTGTGAACTATATACCACTTTTTAATCCTAACAGTGCAGTTATGTGGATTTTATTGAGAGTTCTACACCACAAAAATAGATCTTACTGTAAATAACACAGACGGTTTTTTTTTTAGATATATTCTGATGTGATAATGATATTGTTAAGTTATGTAAAATAATCCATATATCAGCAAAAGTGTTCACACTGAGTCTTATATTTTAGATCATCTCAATAGATATTTGGGATTCAGGTATTTGTTTTAGTTTGATATTGCAAAGCAAAGTTTCCTAAAAATGGTTGGTGTTGCTCTCACAAAGTGCAGGGTGGGATAAAATGACTTTGACCTCAGAGGGTTAACTCAAAAAAAAAAGAAAAACATAAGTGACTGCTATGACTTTACAAGAATATGAGCACACAGAATATGTGTGCACCCCGACCTTGGCTCCTGGAACACCGTCCAGTCCTGGGATGCCAACATCCCCCTACGGACAGCACAAGATACACACAGTGACTGACTCAGTGTGCTGTGTAAGCAGTTCGAACTAAAGATTCAAGGTCAGGACAGTAACCCCTCCACTCCCCACAAAAAACAAAGAAACAAACAAAATAAAAAGCATATTTTTCTTCTTAAAATTAAGATAACTATTGACCCAGACATAAGACTGTGTGTATGGTGCAAAGGACTTTAACAGGATACTTGGTGATGCAGCACGAGACAGGTGAGATACTTCACTGAGCTACACTGACAGAAATGCTGTAAGGAGCATAAATGTACAGCTACAGCAGTATGAATTCTATAACATTCCCCAAAAGTTCACATGTATCAAATATTAAAACCACAAAGTGAATGTGAAAGAAGAGAGGATAAACAAGCTGATTAAAAGCTTAATTGTCTGGTTTGGTTCTGTGTATGAGCAGAAGAAGAAAGCCAAGTCCGTCTGACGGATGCCAGTTTGCCGTTAGCCTCAATCCCTTGTCTCTGCGGCTCCCTAGCTTAGAAACCAACCTCTGTCCATCTGCTGCCAGAAACAATTAACCTCCTGACCTTTGCAAACATACCACGTCATTACCCTTTCAGAGGAGCAGTAGCTGTTCCTTAGCCCAGACAGACAGCTTTAACCAGATGAAGCTGATTAATGTAGCTAGGATGGAAAAATAACGCAGTGCATTACTTGGATTAAAATACATGTCACTGGGCAGCTCAGTACTGGCCATATTCGAAGGAAAATTATGCTATTGGATGTCATTTTTCAATATCTTAATGCTATTTTCACTTTTCCCCCAAATGCTTTATGTTCATGGGAAACTCGGCATGTCTGATCCGCGCTGGGTGTGTCCCTGCAGCTACATGCTTGTGGTGATATTCTTCATAAATGCTGAAGCCTCGTATCGTTCGTCAGCCCGCATATGGGAGTCATTGACATAATAATGACACTATATTGACATAATGATGATAGAGTCTGAAAGGGCACTCACAAAGGTTTGCTTGATAAGGTGGCATTAGTGATTTTACTGGGATATCGATGTCAATACCATGTCTGTGCGAGTGGACCTGCCACTGCCGGCTGAGCAGCTTTAACTGCTTTTGAGTCAAACTTTCTGCAAGAGTGAGACTTACATACCATAACAGGTTCTGCTTTATAACTGCACTGCACAGCACTGGAGATTTATTTCATGGCTGCTACAAAACCTTACTCCTTTCATTTTGGAAATAGAATTAAGCTTTCAGCTTCGACTGTACCCAGAGTTAGCATGGGTTTTACTTTAAAATGAAACCTCTTCACTCTGGTTCCTATTACAGCCATACGTGCCTCTCCTTTCTTTATAAGTGCATGTTTGAGATTAGAGAGATGCAGCCCTCAAACTGTCTCCCCATTCATTCTCTTCACTTATACCATCATTTGTTCATGAATAAATATGTTTTTCCATCTTTTCTTTCCCTCCACCCATTGTGAAACACCTGCACTGTATCTTCTTTATCCGCTCCGAGAATGAATAGCAGACATGAGCCGAGTGTGTGAACAGATTCAGAGGCAGCCAGAACGGTACTTTGTGGTTAAGGCTTGAAGAAGAAGCCCACGGGTTTTCTCCCAAAGCAGAATAGCGGTTTGAAATTGTCAGAACTTTTTTCTGATATAAAAAACTAAAACACATGGGGAGAAAGATTAATGAAAGATTAATGCTCAAGTGAGCCTTTTCATGATAAAATACTATCAAGTGCGCAGATGGATGTTGGCTCTCTGAACTTCATGTGCATATTTTAATTTTAGGGACACTTAAAAAAAGTCTTGGGGAAAGATTTTAAAGAAATAAAAGGGACAATCACATGGCCTCAAAAAATATTTTTTAAGGTAGTATTTTTTCTCTCTCCTAAAAGTACATTCACTAATAAAAACAACAGCAAGTCAGCAAGAACTAGTTAACAGCCAGGAAGTGTAGAGCGTTACAAGGATTCAGTGTAAATGAGTTTGCTCACCTTCAGTCCATCAACACCGGGGATGCCAGGAGGCCCGAGTGAACCCTGGGAAATAAAAGCAAAGTTTGTTGGGTTTTTTGCATCATTATATTCGACCATCTCACTGCTCATACTGTCATGGCCGGCTCAATGGTTGTAAATAAACACCAGTGGCGTATCCTTTCTGTCTGTCTGCTGCCGTGTACGCTGCTGATCAGTCCCTGCTCTGATGTTACAGCACCAGACCAGCATAAATACCGCATGTCATATTTTATTATCTGCTCTGTTATGGACAATACAGCCAGAAGGCGAGACCGGGAGCTGAGGACACTCCTGCTGCACTTCAAACCGAAAATGCACTGCCTGTGAAATAAAGAAATGTTTCGCACAGCAGATGTACTCAAGATTTTACCGCATCTACTGTTTCAGCTTAGTAAAAGTTGATTTAGACTCTGAGGGCCAAGCATGTTTTAATGAACGCCCACTCCCTGTTCTTCACGGTTTGCTTATGTTGGCTTTTTGCATCACTTTCATAATAAAAGTGACTTACAGTTACCAGTCGCATTTAAAGATGTATCAGAGATGTTTGAGATTTGTGAGATACAGTTGCAGGAAAGCATCCTGTCATCACTTTGGGGGCTTTTCTTAAAAGACTGGCAAGGTTTGAAAACGATTCACGCTGGACTTTTTCGTCATGCGGTGGCACCAAATCAGTCACCGAGCTGATGAAACTTGAATAACCCTTGATGTGGCCCCTCTACTAAACACAGCGCTCCACTAGCAGCAGATCTAATTGAGTAGCCTCCGGGCCTGGCTTATGAGTCATTAACACTGTGGTGTGTCATCATTGACCCCTCCACACACACACACACACACACACACACCCTCTCCCACGCCGACGGGAGGCCTTGCCGACAGATGACAGTGCAGACAGGAAGTGTCTGATTGGGTTACACTGAACAAACACTGGCAGCTACCTGATGGTTGGATATAGCTTACATCTGTTCCTCACATCAGTGCCACCAGGGACCCGCAGCCTGTATCACAGCACTTAGCTCCAGGCTCTCTGTTCTCCATCTCTCTCCTTCTCTGTCACCCTTTTTTTCCCCCCTTCTCCTTCTCGTGTTTATTCACCCTGACTGTGCGTGTCTGTTGCTAATATGCAGGTAAACATACTCATCAAACAACACTTTTGTGCAACGAGAGGTGCTATAAAATGAAAAACAGTTTGGTTTAGATCGGAATTCAACAGAGGGACTTGTACTTTTATGTCACAACCAAGTCAGCGAATCTCATTTAGTTTTCTTTAAGAAAAGCAAGAAATGCCAGCAGAAGAAAGAAATGATTTTCTGTAACGTACCTTCGGCCCTTGCGGCCCCTCAGGTCCCTATAAATGAGAAGAGAGACAGAGAGAGATTGAGTGCAGGAAAAACGCAGCAAAAATAGTTCATGTCAGATGAAATAATACAATTACCAGAGCCAACATGGTCAGAGCAGAGAGACTGGCAGAGCTTGTGGTAGGATTTCATGCAGCGCGCACACACCCTTCAGGCAGAACCCGAATCACAATCAATCCCTTGTTTTATTCTCCAGCAAAGAATGAAAATCCACTCACTCCGTGCCTTCTTTTCGCTGAAGTGACCCATAAACGGGAATCTTTAATAAGCTCATGAATAACAAAAGCTTTTATGGTTTTATCTTTTATGTTGATCTGTCTTTACTCGTTTTAGAGACTGTAAAAACTTGTCTTGTTTGGCCGTGCTACAGTCCGAGTCTGCGGTCCAACACATAGAGAGGTTCATTACCTAAATGGGCCAATATCTGGAAAGCTTCGCAAAGCTAACAAGTTAGCCAGGGGGGGAAAAAAAGGCGCCACATCTCTAATGCAGATTTAAATCATGGATCAATGCGTCTGGGAGGACAGTTTCTATTTACAACCTGCTGTTTACTGCAGTGAAACCGGAGGCCGCGTTGGGCATCAGCCTCCTCCACTGGAACCTGCCTAAAACAACACGACCCCATTGCGGAGAAAATGGGAAACCTGGGTGAAAGTTAGCTCCTTCCATGTTTCTCAAAGACTTTTGAGCTATTGCACCAGCGCGGCAGTTCATCAACACCTTTACGCCTGGCTGTTATGACACCTCACGTTGGCCGGCTTCTTTCTCACTTTTGGCCATTTGGCTCATCGCTGGCAGTTGAGTCAAGGCCAGGCAGACCTTGTGCCCCACAAGCGCTCTACAGCAGCAACTTTTCCTAGCTTTACTCACGTTGATGCAGTGTAACTGGCAAAACTCAAGATATGGTCCCCTGATGTGTGTAAAATGTTTGTGTGCCTGTGTTAAAAAGAAGCCAACGAGGACACGTTCGGGTTGAAAAGTTAGACTGTCAGTGCAAATTTGCGTGAAGAAGAAGCCTGGTTTGATGTTGGCCTATTTGTGACTTGACAGCGATTAAATTGTGTGAATAAGTTGATTGTTGGATAGTTTTTAGTATTTGTTGTTAAACCAGGCTATCACCAAGTAACTGTAGCTCAAAACTTTCCTCTCCCAATTTCCATTTTTTCACGAAATTGGCCCGTTAAAATCCCTGTAGCAACAAGTTCTCACATTTTCAAAAATGGCCCACACAGTTGCAGCTCATTTATGGTGCATTCCTTGTGCACTTACAGCAAAAACCTCAATGAACAACTTTCATTATCCTAGCCAACCAAGAAAAAGGTTTTCCTCCCATTTGCCTTTAAAAGCCTTTGTTAGCTGTCCTCAGTAGGGTTTAGTAAACATCTTTATGACCCACTAGGTATGTGAGAGCATGTGCCGCTCGCCTGAGCGCTAATTAGCTTGGCTACATCTGAGAACACTCAGAAGCTACTGCTGAAAAGGAGGGGTTTTTAAAAAAAAAAAAAAAAAAGAAAGTCAAGAGTGCTTAAGGAAGTCTTGGCTCTTTTGTACTCAACCCTGGATCCTGACTTTGGTGAAAAATGAAAAGGGAAGAAAATCCAAAGATCTTTGTGAAAAAGGATTATTATTCCATCTAAAAGTGTTCATCATGATAGCAGATGTTCAGCATGTAGCGGCTTAGTTGCCTCATTTAGCATTCATAAAGGAAAGAAATTCCACAAATGTGCAATATCAACAGGCTGCCTATTGAAGTCGAGCATCCGAGCACAAATACAAAGCGCTGAATGTTTGGTAATTTCATTCATGATTCGGACGTGGCAAACAATGAAGCCATTCCCAGGTCAATTCCCACACTCAATCAGCAGCACTCGAACCTTCAAAAGTTGAAGGACTTCCAGAATGTGTGGCATTTACATAAAAAAAGTGTTCGTCTGATCATAGAACAGAAAGGCTCCACATTGAAGTTTGTTCTGTTCGAGGTTTTTTGTGCCAGTTATACTGTGCGCTTTAAAATATTGTACTGTTAATACTAAATTATTTCAGCTTTCAAACAAATGTATTTTTTCTTTTTTGATTAAGTTGAAGCTATATGTGCTTATTGTGCAGGCATGCTTTATTCAAACTGTTCACATAACATCATTTTCTAAGAGTTTTCAATCACTCTTTACTGCTCCTGCCACTATAAACAAAAGTACTGTCGCCTGGTAAAGCAATAATGCAGAATGGCTTAAGTTAAAACATTCAAGCCTTCACCTGTCATGGCTGCGCTGAGATTAGGCTGTTTTAAAGACATCTGATAGTGGACTGCTTTCTGAACTACAGTACGGATGTGGCCTTAGCTACCAGTGGGGATGCGAAAGCCACTTCTTTGTCTAGTTAGAGGAACTAGGCTCAGATAACACTGAGTGTATTGCCCAAACATGGCCCGTTTTAACAGTTGTGTATGGGTCTCTTTTGGGCTGTACTGATAATGTTGATTCATGGTGAGAATGGCTGCTTCAGCTCAGCCGCGGGTAGACACAATAGAGGGGCCAGATGTCAGATGTGCCGTGACATTTGGGCCACATTTGGTGCACTGATGTCAAATGTAGCTCGTAACTTCAGGGCCATGTCTGACTCCACAGAACACTCGGAGCGCCGTAGCTGAGCCATAATTTCCAATTATGCCTGAATGTGCCCACTATGCGGGGAGATGCTCACTGACATTCAGGTGATCTTAGATTATATACATATATTACAGATGTCACATTTTCAAGCCGGCTCTGATCTATTTAGATGAAAACCAACCGTAATATCTCCACAACAATTACACCTTGCAGTGTGGATGAGTTTTGTAAGCAACACGTCTAGCTTAATATAACAGAAGCCAAATTTACAGAAGATTCACAGGATTTGATGTAAATTTACTTTATTTTCATGAAACATCTGCACTTCAATTTAAAGTTATATGCTTTACAAGGTAGTCAGGTCAAAGAGAAGAAAAGAGAGGCTTTGTAATGGATTTTGTTACTAGCTACATTCCAGCTGTAGTCCCTGCAGGTAAATGTGATCCAGTGACCTCAGCATTTTAAACATTCTGGCTATGGTCCTGTCTGTGGGCTCATTTATCAATCCATCCATCCATTTCCTTAACTACTTAACCATACAGGGTAGGGCCTATCCCCAGCTGCCACTGGGTGAGAGGCAGGGCACACATGGAGAAGTTGCCAGCCCATCACAGGGCTAACAGGGAGAGACAAACAGGCATTCACATCCTCACCTATGGCCAATTTAGAATCTGTAATTAACCTCACGTACATGACTTTGCACCATGGGACGAAACCGCATGCCAGACAAAACCCCGAGTGTAGGTATGCTTTGTTTTAACAACATAATAAGACCCAAGGCTGTAAAAATAGGAATTTGCCTTTAAGAACAAACAGATTTGTTCCACAAAAATGGTTTTGTCCACATTTCCCACAACATTGTTTGATTTCCCCAACCATGTCATAAGCTATTCGCTCACATCTTTGCTCCTCATGTTTGGCTTTACAGTAAAGGAAAACTCAGTCAAGGTCAATAAAATATCAGAGGTATGTCTTCATTGAAGAGGCTTTTGAGGCACATTGTGTCCCTACATTTATGCCTGTTGTGCGTTTTTTGGTTGGTTTTTTTTTTTTATCATTGTCCAAGGTGAGTCACTGATGCATTGTGGGTAGCTTTGGAATGAATAGGATGCAAAAGGGGATCAGTGAAAGTCTGCTGCATAACTGGAAATTACACCAAAAAGCAGATGGAAGAGGCTTCTCTCAGTTATGGATGGAACATATTTGGACTCTTTTTTTTCTGAACAAGCTGAGCTCCAGATGAATGTTGAGTGCGGGGTTGCAAGCCACCTTTAGAGAGCTGAAGACCCCCTTAATTTACCACAGAGAGACCTCATGGCACTGATGATTTTGAACTTAGTCCTGAAAATATTTCCTTTTCTTCTTCTTCTTGTTCTTCTTCTTTCCACCTCCCCCCCACCACCTCCTCCTTGTTTCTCCACAAGAGCTTAATCCTTCTAACCAGCACCATATGTCCTGGAAGGCTGCTGGAAAACTCTGGAATCTACTTTTGCCCCTTTAACAATAGCATCTACATTAAAAAACTCTGAGCTGTGTCAAGTGGGCGCTAGCTCCGAGAGCACTGCAAAAGAAGCAAAAGTCGGTCGAGCAGTGACCTCAGAATCCCTGCCTCCGGCTCACTTGTGGAGATCGAGATGTGCCAATCACAGATTATTCTTTCAGCTGGCTGCACAAAGTGGAGACTTGTTGCTTATGCACATCTAATTCATATTGATTTGCAAAGGCCAACCAAGGGTGGGGACTGGCGGTATTTTTTTTTCTCTTCTCTTGGATGGGAAAATGTATTTTTATTTCCTCTCCAGAGGTTTATCAGCTACAGAAACTCTTCTCTTTAATCCAATATCTTATCTTTGCTTATTTTTTACCAAGGAGCAGCAAACATTCTGCCGGTGCCTGAAATCACAAGCCACAAACACAAATAGGGTAACCGTGCTGTCACATGTTTTTACAACCGCTGGGACATGCTCATCTCACACTGCTTTATGGGGTGATGACTTTACTCCTTGTTAAAAGTACATTAGTGTCACGCTGTGTATATATAAGAGGATGCTTCATTTCAGCAATTACAATGAGCAGTGCTTAATTCACATTAAGACGGGCTGAGATTCTCTGTTCATTGGTCATCAGAGGTTGTGCAAACACTAGACTTATGTGAGCGCACCTGGGAACATCCATCGCAAAGCGTACATTCATCACAGAGCGGATTTTCAAACCGAACTTTGCTGCTTACACAGCTACCCGCCCAAAGTGGGATAAAACATGAAGCCAACAAAAGCAACGGTAACTTAAAAAACAGAAAGAGGGAGGGAACTTTACTTTAGAGGCTCGCCCATTAAGTCGTCTAAGATTGATTAGCACCTTTGAATTCTTTACTTAATGCGTCTTTTTCGCTCTAGCCTCAATTATTTCCTCTGTCCATTTCTCCCCAGCCCACCAAATTTTTCCACAGGGGAAAAGGTCAGGGGAGCTGGAGTCAGAGATGAAAGCACTTGATAGTACCTCTTCTGTCAGCTTCACTTCCCTTCACTCCCCGCATCCACTGATCTGACATCAAGTGTTTTTTGTGTCACGTTTTCCATCCTTGCGCTCCCTGGAATTTGGTTTGACCTACTCGTTGTAGCTTTTATGAGGAAACTTTAATCAAGTGCTTTATTTGCTGAACACCGCAAGTGGTATCCAGTTGCTGTCAACTGGAGCAGCAACTTGTCCACGCTGCACAAAGGGTTTGTGAGGGAAAACAAACTTTTTTTTTAGCAAGTTATCCTAAAATGTGTCATTCACTGTCATATCTATAAACCATCTCACAAATATCTCACGAAAAATATATACACTGCCAGTCAAATGGTGCCATTAGAACAACAGAGCCTGCTTTGAGAAGTCTTACATATGAAGCATATTTGGCTCTCATAAAACTACTTGCTACATAATTTCTTTGGGGTTTATTTTTTTTCATAGTTTTGATGCCTTCAGTAGAAATTGACACAAAAAGAAAAGGTCTTAATGAGTATGTCTATCCAGCTCTTTGAGTACAAGGGATAAAAAAAAAAAAAACATAAAATGAAAACTTACGTTTATAATTAAATAAATACATAAAATACAACAGCCTGTCCAATGCTTGAGAAATTTTGGAAAATTATCTTGGCATTGACAGTTCTGCATATAATATCATAAATAAGACTCTAATTCTACTTGAGGGTTGGCTTAACTGGAAAACCAGAGAAAATAGTTAGCCTCCATCCATTTTGATAATTCCAGTAAGGAAATATACACACAGGACTCCCCTGTACACTTTGACTTCTGTATGCATTTAACACAGAATGTCTATAACATGTCAATTAGTGAGCATTGGGGCATTTTTCAGGCCAATTTCCTTACATTTGGAGAGCCCAAATCTGGCAGTTGCTCCATTTGCAATCTTCACGCTAAGCTAAGTGACTGCTAGCAATAATTTCATATTTATTAAAAGTCACGCAAGCGATCATTCTTTTCATTTAAGCCTTAACAAGAATGCAAATATGTCCATTTATCAAAATGTCAAACTATCCAGTAAACCCTGGACTTATATCGCCTATATTTTGTTAAACAATTCTGCAAGGCTACATTGATGTTAATTAGCATGTCAGGGCAGCCACAGAATGGGATGTTCAAAATAAAGTTTGGACTCACCAGGGGTCCCGTTTCCCCAGGCTGTCCTGGGTCACCCTATAAGAAACATAAAATTGTTAATGGAAGCAGAGTGTGTTTTAATCTTACCAAATACTACTCAGGCAAAAAAACAAAAAACAAATCTTGTGTTTAAAATGCTACTTTTGCCATATTACGTTCAAATTCCCTCTATTTTAGTATCAAATAGCCACTATATGGTGCATAGCAGCCAGGTTCAAAGAGGAGCTCACCATTGTGCCCACATACCAAGTTGGCTGAGAGGCACTTATCCAGCTGTGCCCCCTGTACCCATCACTGTATTTTTCCAGAAACCTTGTTCTTATTTCTGCTTTTGGTTAATGTCTGTCTCATGGATGTTCCAACAGTTCGTGGTGTAGCAGAGAACTGTAGGAACATGCCAAAGCGATGCTTGTACATTATTTGATTTTTACCTCTTCGCGACATTTACAGGACAATTTTTGTGACGCTCCTCCTGAGTTATTCATGAAAGGAGACCTAAATCACAAGAGCAATAAAGCGGCCTAGCAAAAGAAACCCAATTTCTTGGGAAAACGCAACAACTACTGCCACTGGAAGAATTGCAAATCATCTTAAAAACTTGGAAAGAACCAGATAAACAACACTTAATATTTTCGCACTCCCACTGTGATCTCTGCCAAGACAATAAAGATCTGGATCCCTCAGAAGGTTTTATAGCTCAACATAACTGACAGGCTTTTTCTGTTTCTTCTTTCTCTCACAGGCAGAGTTCACATAAATTAGTGTGATGCCAATGACAGGCTTAAAGACATGGAAAATGTTACATGGTAATGAAAAACAACCACGTGAATGTAAATCTATACAGTAAAACCTTCTCCTGGGATCCTATTCATGTTTAGTTATATAGACATGAGGGCGATGAATTGTAATGTAGCTTGTCTAGTATTTATTAGAAAGGTTTTCATTGGAATAAACCCTCGCAGCAACAAGTCAAAATCAGACTGAATAGAAGCACAAACAGAGCTGAACTTGTTTAAAACTTACTGGAAATGACAGAATATTTATTACAGGATACGCTGACAGAATTTTGCTGATCCAAACAAATTTTAATGATACATAGAATAGAAAAAAAATCTCAGTTGTATCAAACTTTCTCAGATGCCAAGCATCAGTACTCACCGGTAGACCGGGCACACCTCTGGGCCCATCCTTGCCAGTGTCCCCCGGAGGCCCCCTCGGTCCAGGAGGGCCCGGTGGCCCCGGGGGCCCAGGTGGCCCTGCTTGCCCCTGATCTCCCTGTGTGGCGAAATAACACATTAAAGAATCATTATGGTGTGTTATTTTTGGACTGCTGAGACTGGAGCCGCTACAGTGAAATGATAATTAAGAGAGAGTCGTGGAATGTTCTTGTGGGTGGCGATGGGCTGCCTCCATTCATAACATGACGAATGAGCTTTTTGGAGCTAGCATACATCTTAAGCTAGGAGGAGCTGCAATGTAATGATTTGTAGCTGAAATATTAATCCTTTAAAATGCATGCAATCCTACGAGGCCATAATGAGTTGAGTAAGGACGGTACTTTAGGTAACAAGTCAAAAAAAAAAGTCCCATTTGAAGTTGACAAGTATAGAGCTACAATAATCAGGGGAAATATACTGAAAATGTGTGGTCCATTATGATAGTGCATTATAAGAAATTCTAAGAAAATATTCTGCAATCTAAGTTGCAGGGAAAAACCTTTGAGTGGTGCCAGGACAGTAATTCATTTTACCTTAATAAAAACTTTTTTTAAAATGAAGTTTCCATATTTTCCTTTAACAATAACAGAAGGAGCATGAGTGCTTATGACAGGTCTGTCTGAAGGCTTGCATGCAAAGTGGCCAGAAAGAAGTGATTTGGTGAGACTTGGCACGGTGGACAGAGAGAGTGAGGACACACCCACTACCTTAATGAGCCGTCGCTTTATGAGCTGCTGGTCAGCGGAAAGAAAGCCATGATTGATCTTAGGGAAGACCATCTGAGCAGGTGTGTGAGGTCAAGAGGTCGTAGGTCAGAGGTGAGAGAAGGTTGAAGAAGGATGAAGTCCCAGAGGAAGAAGAAGAAGGAGGAGGAGGAAGGCAAATGCAAAAAGAAACAGATTTTGTTAGAAAGGCCTGTGTTCATGAACTCTGGTCCAGCACCTTCACAGATGGGGGGGTGGGAGAAATCCACACTTTTCCAGCACCGAGGTGGTTTGCTGAGGAAGTCTGGACTTATTTTTTGGAGCCAGGGCCCATAATTATCACCTCTGGGGTGCGAGCGCGCCACAGCGAGTTCACAGTCCCCTGGAAAAATGGGAATTGCTCCTCCACTGTGAAAGTGCCGTCATCATCATCGTCGTGCCTGCTGCTAAGTCAGACCCTGAGAGCTGCACACACTGAAACCAGCAAGGTCAAACCTTTGAGTTGAGGTTAATTTCTAATCTTTTTCCAGCACATGTCTGATTCTGCTGGTGTCCATTGGTATTTGGCACTGAAACCATCCCGAAGGCCGTGCTAGCGGATCAGAGGATTTGTGGTGAACCATGAGCTTGAGCTTTAAGAAAAAAAATTGCCACTTTGCTTCATCACTGACTATTCCTCTGGGAGTTCCTTCAATTCATTTTAGCATCAATGGACACAAGCCAGACCATCTCTGTATTCAGGATGTTGCCTGTTCCAGTCACCTACATATTACCAGGTTGTAACAGGCCAACTTTGCATTCACTTGAGCTGCCTAGCATGTCGACTGTAGAACAGACCTCTTGAGCGAAAAGACTAGTAGCAGAAGTGGTGAGAAGAGGCTAATGGTTGACCTGCTGTGATTAATTAGATTGCACTTTTCCTGTGTGCACTCTATCATCACTCCTTGAGAAAGGCAGCCAACAATTTACTTCCAGTGTGTGCTGCAGAGGGGTCGGACTGAGCAGCTAGGCAGCAGCACCACCGACAAACCTTGACAGTCAGGATCTGATTGCTGTGCAAAGCAGCCAGCGTAGGGAGACCAGGCAATCCCTGAAGGGACAAACAGCAGAACATGGCACAACACACGCATGATATTCAAACACTGGGTGAACAAAAACAGTTGAAGAAGGAAGGAGACAAGCATCCTGCTTCTAACTAGCCTCATAAATGTTTGAAATATAATATGTGGAATTCTTTGACATGTATATATGAGTTTTTAAGAGCCGTAAAAAGCCAACATCAAAGTTAACTGTCAAACAAAGAGTTCTGAGGACCAGACATTTAAATTCAAAGCTAAACAAGACCAGGTATTTTATTTTAAACATCTAACTTCGATACAGTCCAAGTTTACTTTCCACAATAAAACTGTGTGTGCAATGGCACTGGGATCATCCTGTGTGGGCTGCAATGGCACAAGTAACCATTTCCTCTTGTTTTCTTCCAATTATAAATTTGTTGAAATAATATCCATGCAGTACACTTTGAGCTACAACAGGCTGGTAAATTGAGAAGTGGCATTGTTCATTTAGCTTCAGGGAACATAAAGACACTCAAGATGTTTGATGGAAATTCAATCAAATGGTTTCCAATTCCCTTGTCAACAAACTTCATGACAGATGTGATCCAAACATAAAAACTGGGTAGAAGAAGAAAACATCAGGCTTTCTCCTTGTTAAAAGATGACAATGGTTTACAGCTGCAAAGAAGAGCTTTAATCTGAATCCAGAAACGCTGACATTTTGTTAGCTAAACATGGCTCTCCAAATGCTACATTCAAATAAATGCAGCCAATTAAATTGAATCACATTGATGGGTATATCAATAGGCTGACACATTTTTATTTCATTGCATTTTATTACATGTCCATCAAACTGCAGCAGATCATCTTTTACACTCAAAGTGTCATAAACTAGGCACGTCTAGCTGAGCAGACGCTGAAATGTTGCTGCCCTTGCTAGCTGGTGCCAGAAATACTAGTTAAATGATGCTATCAATGCTACAGCGCTACAATGCTATTGGCCTTGAAGGTGAACTCAGGTTGATTTAACACCTGAGTTCACCAGGCATGAGGTGAACTGATGAACTGACATGAACTGGAATTTTTAGCATGTCTTTAAGCTTTAAAGATATATCTTTAAGCTAAGTTTGTTTTAATTGTTTATTTATTCTTTGACTGAATTAATATAACTACCCATATTAATTTGTGGCGTTGTAGCTGTTGCTTACAGTTTACACTGTACAACTACATTGTTGGATGTCCCAATTGTTTCTATGATATTTCAAGTCCCTTATTGCAGTTGGGAGATGTTACAAAAAAAACCAAGAATTAGCAAAAATGGAGCATTTGCCACACACATCGGTTCCTGTTCCTCCTAAAAGCCTTTGATGACATATGTTTTGAAATATGAGAAAGCTCATATGTCAAGAAGCCATGAACAGTTATTTTTATGTTTAAAACAGCTAAATGCTAAAGAGAGGATTGCTATATTAGGGGACTTGTAGCCTAGCTATGATATTATATAGGTAGAGCTCAAGTACATATTTAAGCCCAATTTTAAACTGAGTCAGCTGGATAATGACATGTTAGAGTCAGTAGTTTCAACCAGTTCTTGATCAATATGCCTCATTTGAGATTGTAGCAGTTGTTACTTAAAAAATGAAAGCCTGCCTTTCTTAAGCATTGTATGACATGGAAGCCCTACTTAAAAAATCAACTTGTACAAGCTGAACTGGTATATTGCTGTAAACTAAAACTGCTGTGCAAAAGGTGAAACCCTGAGAGGTCTTAGAAGGGGTAACCGAAAAGAGCGTGGTGCTTGCTGATGTAAATGCAAATTTCTTTAATAATAAAACTATAAAATGGCATCAAAAGATGACCACACACTGGCTGCACAATTGCTGCATATTCACTTGTTTATCCTCATGCTGCAGGTTTGCTCTGTCACAAATAACCAGCCTGAATGAAATGATGAAAACATATCTTTAAGACTGGCAGAGTAGCATAAACATGCCCTGCAAGAGATCAATCTTTACATATATTCAAGTTTAAGATAAAATCTGTCCTATCCAAACATGGCTTTTGTGCCGTCCCTCTGGATTTCTAAAGATAATTCAAAAAGCATGGCTCATTAAGAATATGGGTTTCAAGGCAGGCTAATTTAATTCAGGCCTGCAGCCGAGCAGAGCAGTGGATACTCTTACACTGTATACAATAGCCATGCTGTGCATAACTGGAATTGAAGTGCAAGTATTTCTCAAGTTATTTACAACCTCAAATGTTATTTACAACTTCAAATGTCTCAAGGACAAAGAGGGAAAACAAGCACTGGATTATGATCAGTGGGAATTGAGAATACAAAAAGTCAAGGCATGAAATGTAGTATAGTTCATGTGCAGGCTGGCACATGCGACTGCTTTCTGGGATGTCTCTAGTCTCATGAACTTAAACTGCACAGTCATTCTTAGACGCCAGCAGGGGATAAATGAAGAGAAAGTGGTGGCCATTCTGACAACAACCCTGTCTAAAACACAATTCAGGCTTTCTGTGCAGGAGGTTAAAAGGTAGAGAAGCTTGGCTAGGTGTGGGTAAACTCTTACGCTTGCCTCCAAGCTGATGTCAATGTGTGAGAATGATAATGACATGGTGGTTGACAGAGAATCCTAACCATTCACAGACTGCCTTGTTTTGCTTTGCTAAACCGAAACGGATGTTGGTTATTTGGTAAGGAGCTTTGTTTCCATGTATTTGCCTGCAGCGAGGTGACTGGGATCTGTAGTAAACAATAAGCCGTATATGAGGCCAACAAGCGTCCTCAGTTATAGGACACTGGCCAGATCCAGCATCTCCTCAACCACACCAAACACACAAAACATCCCAAGCGACTACAGGCTGTGGCATTTTCTGAATATCTATATATGGAGTGAATTACCAGCTCTGTACACAGATGGCTTTAATACATTTAAGTGTGTAATAACACATTCATCTGAAGCCTCAGATTTGGCATCAATCGGATACATCAAATTTATCTCAAGTGAAATTCATTTGAAGGCTTTTTGATTTCATGCACAAATAGACTGAAAATAATTCTTTGTTCATGACTAAAAAGTCAAATCCTGGAAATTATATAATCGTGGCCTCTTTATTTTGGAAGAATATTGCACATCGGTCAAATTTGGGCAGTTTATTGGGAATTTTTCAGATTTTTTTTTTTTCCTCTTCAGTGATGAAGGGGAATTGTTCAACCTTTGCTTGACAGCTGTAGCTGGTGCCATCCCTCAAAAGGACCACACACCTTTTTCAGTGATATACATAGCTACTAACTTCTGGTAATTGTATTTTAAAAGTGGCGTTTCAGAGCCTGCTGTGTATTTGTTTGTTAAAACTGGCCAATTTATTATTTGCTGCTTGGTTAACCTCTGATGTTTGGAGATGGCCTTTGACCTTCATGGCAGACAAATGGCTGACTGTGACATGTGTGAAACAGGCAGAGGAAGTAGGCATCTGTGAGGGAATTCTCTCAGACACATGGCGAATCTCTTACTGTCTTTGGTCACAGAGGATCAGACTCTAAACTGATCCCCTGATGTTACCCAAGAAAACACACAAAAAAAGTGCCCTTCATATTATTTCAAGTTTAAATCTGTTTATATTTGAAGGGAATTTGCCAAACTGGTGCATACGGGACACTCTTCACACGTTCTCTTGTATACACGTATCTCCATATGGCTTTAATCAACTCCCTGCACACAGTCAATACTGGGCATGAAATTGGCTTCACTTCCAGCCTGATAGATGGACTCAAGGTCAGGCAGTACTCGCCCTGTTATGCCTTCATTTATTAATGAAAACCTTCTAATACTGCTACACTACATTTACCTACTAATCTAATGTGCAAAGTCAATATGCTGCTCTGGGAAGTTAATACAATTTAGCCGTGACCTAGACTGCTTTTATGCCCCTGCAGTCTGTCATATATGACTACGACACCGTGTTCATTTGTACCTGTTAGGAGACAATTTTGTTATAACCGGGAGTTAATGAAATGCTTTCGTGAAATGGACAGTTTGTTTATGTAGTCTCTAAGACAAATAGGACCTGGCCGGTCCCTGTGAAAACTCCACCGGCCACACTGCTGTTTCCAAAACATAAATCATTTAACTGATAGTGACAGATGGCTCCACTTCCGAGGTTAAAAGGGTACAAATTAGGAACAAAACCAAGAAATTCTATCCAAATGAGGAAATTTTACTCCAGTAAAGACATTTCCTGTGAGTTTCAGTACTGTGGCACTTGCAGCTATAATTATTATAAAATATATTTTATTGAACCAAAAACTAGCTGATGATATGAGTTGATTTTTTCGTTTCTTTTCTCTCTCTTTTTTTGTTTTTGTAGATATTGCAAAATGGAAAACCACCTGGAAAACTACAACCTGACTGTAATCTGAAGAGTGCCCATGTGTAACATTAGATGTATCACTTGGAGACCACTAATCAAATTTCCCAGAAAAGGTCATTCAAATCATGAGAAATCTCCTGCTTTTTTAGCCCTGAGGGGAGCTGACTAACGTCTGGATGGGCATCGCCAATGAACTGGGATCAGATCCGCTTGGGAAACACAAACTCTCTTGTCCTGTTGTGCCATCCTCAAAGAAATCAGTTACCGTGATTCAAAACTACTGACTCCACATGAGATACCCTTGACAAACAATAGCAGATACAGAAGAAGTGGACTTGTGCACGTGCACATGGGACTCTTGGTTAATGCAGCCTACTTTAAACAAACCTGTCCTTTCAAAGAGGGCTCATTTTTTTAACCGTTATTTGAGAAAAATGAGAGCTACCCTAGCTGCTAAGTGGAGATAGAGTAATTAATTTCAGAGTCTGTCAAGCATGGAAAAGCACTCACATTATCATCATTTAGAAGCAGCACTTTTATAGAAATGTCAAACGGCAGAGCTGGAAATGATTATAGTTCTGAACATGCCATGTCACGTTGAAGACTGAAGTGAATCACAAGTAATTATAGAGACTGAGCTCGTTGGCTTTTGATTATTGCTGAGATTAAGCAGAGCTCTTCAGCTGGTGTGCAAAGGCTTGTACTCATATTTAATTTAGAGACACAAGGTAAAAAAAAAAAAATTTCTGCATCTTGAAAAGGATACCACCCTATGCGTTCCAAAATATTTTGCACGTTCGTCTGCCCTTTCTTGATGGAGAAATAAGCAGTGCTGAAATGCTTGTTTTATTTGGCCACACTGGAAGAACACTATCCCAGGAATTTCATGCATCTCAAACCTTTTGCCCACAATTCTGCTGGGGAGACACACACACACACACACACACACACACACACACACACACACACACACACACACACACACACACACACACACACACTCTCCTTCATGGTGAAGTTAAAAGGCTTGAATCTATAGCCTCTGGTTGCTGAAAACTCACTTCCCGTCCTCATCCTCACTGCATCCTGTTATTGTCCTCAATGGATCCCTTTTCTTCATCTTTCTTCATCTCTGTCTTCATCTTTCAAAATTTCTGAGACGAAAAATTTTGTCTGCGAAATTTAGGTTCTCTGTGTTTTCAATTCCTGTAAAATGTACTGTTGTTTTTTTGTTTTTTTGAGGTGATAAGACCTCATGTAAGTGCAGAAATGTTACAACTGGCTTTGTAGTATTTAACATAGCAGAAAACTCAAATGCACAGTACAACTGTATATAGCTTAAACATAACCACAGTATCCAAATGCAGTTCGCTTATCCGTCAGCTTCAAATCCTTTTATATACTTTTCAACTAAAAATAATAAGTAAAAACTTTCTTGTGGTGATGTCTTTATGCTTCAAATGCTGCCTGCACTACATAAAATTTAACCAGACAGGAGCATCACCTTATATTCAAGCAGAGGATTTAAGGGGCGCTTGTATCAGCTGCTGTTTTTTAATAGCTCACAGGCACTGGCTCATTAGCAGTTTGTTGATTAACAATCATATTCAAGCAGATGAACAGAACGGCCAGTACGAGCTAAGACTGTTTGCTCTCCTAAAATGCTGGTGTCAACAGCGTTTCCTGTTGCTTCTTCTGTAACCAGCCCAAACAGCTCCTCATGTAACATTTTGTTTTTGCCTTAACTCACACTACATTACAATAATGTTATTAAAACTACAATATTAAACAAATCAAACCTGAACAGGTATTTCCCAAGTTGCCAATAATTTTTGCTTGGAAATATCTAAATATCTCACTGATTTGTGAGTGGCTGCAGTATTGATGCTTAATTCCTAGTTCTGGGTTCCAGTCTGATACAAATCTGCTGGTAGCCCTTTCTTCTGTATGGAATTTGTTTTCTCCAGTTTTGTAAGGCTTTCATAGAGATGCTCTGGTTTACTCCTACAATCCAAAGTCATGCAGGTTAGGTGAACCGGAAAGTAAATGCTGTTCTGTGATAGACTGGTGAGCTGTGGTGCTCCGTGACCCACTGCATGCTGGAATTGACTGGGGTACTCTGGGGACCTTGAACCATGCAGTGATTTAGAAATGGATGGGTGGTGATTCATCAGTGCAAGTCCCCCACCCCCGTTAGCAGACTAGCCATTAACCATCTACCCATGTTGGGTGGAAATAAAACAAATGAGCTCTAATAGTCTGTTAAATTTAAGACCACAACGTAGGAATCAACTCATGACACTTCCGTCATTCATATTGACAGATCCTTTGTTTTCCTTTCACTGTGTAATTAACAACACAAATATGAACCAAAAAAAAGTGAAAACCGTCTCAACAAACTGTCTTTAATAATCTTACAGCGAGGACGTATTGTTCTTAGCTTCTGTACAACCCCACCCCCCTCTTCCCAAGCTCCTTAGACACCCCCCCATTCATTCAAATCATTTTGCCTCCTGAAAACATACATATTTCATTAATCCTTACTTGGTGTAATTAAGTTTTCATACTTTAGTTATTCATAATTTATATTGCAGTATTTACAAAACATTAGAAGAACACAACAATTATTTTAGGACTTGAGGGGAGAAAAGTGATTTACGGGTTATTGTTGTTGCCTCAAAGGAAGATGATGCTGGGTTAAAACATGCTTTCCAAGGTTTGCTTGGTTGTCAGTCTGTCTTTGTTAGACCTGTGGTTGATGGACAACCTCTTCAGGGTATAGCCTGCCTTTATCCCAGTCAGCTGAAATTAGCTCCAACCCCTCCACGTCTTTAGCTGAGAAAGTTTGCTGACAGTTTCTTTTTTTTTTTTCATTTTCTTTCATTTTCTTTGGCCTACACAGCAGCTACATATATTTTTAATTGCTACTACAACCGTGTAATTATTGTAGAGCTTTTACTTTGGATGTACTGCTATATTCCTTTTTGACATAAGTGAATGAGTGAAGTAAGAAACACAGCTGAGGGGTTAATTTTTTGTTTTTTTCCCTCCCCTTCTGTACAGTAACTGACCTAACAGCTGGAACAGTTATTGTTGTAAAATAGCTCAACACCTACCTCTAGTGGAAGTTACAAGATAACACAGGAACTGGCTTAGATCTACGTTAAAGACATCATACAGATAGGATTACTGTTTTGTGATCTAGCTACAGTACTTTTTAACGATCGATTAATATAATTTTATTTGGTAGTTAACAGAGTGTTTGTTCTTTTTTTTTAAATTATATTCCAGATATCAACATGGCAGGAGAGCCAAAGCCCAGACCCAAAGGCCTCAAACGATCAGCAGCTTCTCTCTACAGGTACACACTGCTATTATCAGACCGATCGATTATTTGATTAATGTGTCACTTACATTGCTAAACAGCTTTTTGAGTGTTTCAGGAACTTGCTAAAAAGCTTCTTTTTAAGGCCAAGGGATTAATTAGGAAGCCTGGCAGAGAATAATATGACCACAAACAGCATTAGTACATAAACAAATGCACACACACACACACACACACAAGAAAATTGTAGTATAGCATTAAAAACCACCTACAATGCATAACAACAATTTCCCTTGTGGGATCAATAAAGTATCTATCTATCTATCTGTCTATCTATCTATCAAGGAGGACTGAGAAGTCCTTATTGAAGGCTGGTCTGAATGATTTCATTTTCTCCTCTCCAACTTTTCTATATATTTACATTGGTGCAGAGTCACGTTGTATGCCACTCTACCATTTACACCTGTTATTGTCTGAATACTGGTGTAAGCTCAAAGCTACCAACTTGTGATACTGTGATGAAAAATCTGACTCTGGTAATTTTTAGTTATAAAAGGAACAGGTTTATTTTTCGACCTGCTTCACTTCACTGTGCTTCTGAGGACATGCTAACAGACCGTGGATGCTAACAGTAATTGTGAAATGTGTCATAAATGCACTGTAGATTCTTGTCCTCTAGCAGTCTGTTTGAAGGTCTATTGTCTCTTGTTTTATCTCTGGTTTGAGTACATTTTGTCTGGTTTTCTGGTTTCTTTCCCACACAGTTTATAACTATTTTACACACTCTTATTTTTCTTTTGTATTTTTAACCATAAACTGCATGGAAACGCCAAAAAGCTTTTGTTGCCATATAGTGCTTTATATGAGGTTTCATGCTTGTGTTATGAAAAATACTGTATGACATTTGTTTTCAGTCACAATATTCTACTGTGCTTTTTCTACCCAGCGGCTATGAGTTTGATTATGACTACTACAGAGAAGACTTCTATGACAGGTAACACATGGCCTGTTTTCAGCTGTCAGCAACAGGTTAATCATGTTAACCCCTCAGGTAACATATGGATATCTCTATCCAGCAGTAACAGAGAAAATGTGTTTTTTAGGCACTTTATTGGTTTCCAATTGTGGAATGTAAAACTGAGGAAAAAACTCAGTCTCATATATATATATATGAAAAATTGTAAAGGTGAAAATATAAAATGTTGGGTTGAACATTTTGATCTATAAAAAATGCCACAAATTTGAAAAAATTACAGTATACCACTTATTTCAGAATTCTTTTATAGTTATAGCATTTATCAATGTATATAAAAAGATGGACATTTCAGAGCTATGTGTGTCCAAAACTGCTTGACAAAAACAAGCAAATAATATTAAAAACAGTTTCTCGTGTAAAACAAAAACATAATGTTATAGAAAAGGAACTGATTTAATATTTACAATTTAATATAAAATATTTTGGTATAAACCCATCACCTTGAATAAATTATTTTTAGAAATGTGATTTGACATATGTGAGCCTAACAATTTAAGGACTATAAGGTGTGATGTAAAGTTTTTGACTTTAATGTAACTGATTTAAATCAGTTGGGCAGCTTTCCCATTTAGATCATCCAGTTATATGCTACTTTCAGCTATTTTTAGCTATTGTTATTTTTAGATCACTCTCTTCATGACCTTCATGCTCTTCCGTGTCTGCAATTTCATTCTGGGCAAACATCAACTTCAGTTTCAAACTAACACAAAATATGTGTGGAGGATCATTTCTGATGATGATAGTTCGGTCTCTGGCTTTGACCCAGATGTTTTCAGCAGTTTTTATTATTGGAGGCCTCCAGGCTGAGACTGTCAAAGCAGAGTTCTAATACTCAGCAGAAATGACCTGGACTCAGCTGAGTACCACCGTGTGCAACGCATCAAAAATTCAGGACTTTTTTCACCATGCCATTTGCTCGTTTGATCTGCCTTACTTACCAGTTTTTTGCATCCCAGAGAGCTCTCCACGTCCCTCAAATGAAAATGAAGTCGAAGCTACAGTCTACATGCTTTCATAGAAAAGAACCAGAAAATCTCCTAATGACCAGCCGCAACTGAAAATGCAAAAATGCACGCCTTACTTCACATCACACAGTCCAAATACTGTGATAATGGTTAAACAAGGTCCGACGTTTCTCACTACCTCATGTGCTGGGTCCGATCTCATTCAGTGGGAACAGTGGGGACCTTTATACTTACTGATGAACTGCAGCTTTTTTGAAGCGACTGATTTATATTATGATGCCTACTGTGGAGGCTGTCAAAAATCCTTACAGCAGCAAGATTCTACGAGCCGATATTTATGACAGCAAAACTTGACAGTTGATCAGATTTAATGCTAACACAGCAGGAAGGTTAACAGTATCTTTCATCATAGTGATAAGATCTACAAGATTTCAGACAGAATCTTTCAACACAATATTATCCTCCTTAAGGGGATTTTTTTTTTTCTTTTTTGGTACCTTTCTTTCAATAAGTCTTATCTGAGAAACATCTGGTTGAATTTAGACCATTTAAATTGACCTCTGCAGTCATGTCACAGTGTGGTAACTATTACTGCTCTGACAAGACCAGGTGAAAGTCATCATCAAAGGCATTGCAGTTGTGGTTAAAACAAAAAAAATTACATCTGTAGTCCAGGAATTCCTCAGACTGTAAGCTAATTAATGAAAATAATTTCAGACATACATGACTGGGTGCAACAGTGTTAAAGCCTTCCAAATCAAATCTTTACATTGGTTAAGTAGACAAATATGTGCGAAGAAAAAAAATGAAAATTTGGAATAGGCAGGGTAAGCCACAATCCTAACTAAAAACTATAGTATTTTTTTCATTTTATTGAACAGTTTGAGCAATCACTTTCAGTCCACCCTGGAAAAAAGTGAATGTATGTGCTAACAACCTCTTTAAAAGGTATTCCATTTAAGGAAATAAAATTTGAAGTGTGGGTTGTAGAGATGGTCCTTGATGTGTCTGCTGTACTTGATTTGGTGTGAACCATCTCCAAATTCAATTTCCAAAGGACATTTGAAGAAGAATTGTTCTAGAGATGCAAGGAAAAAAACAGAAGCAAATATTGTTTACAAATGAAGGAAATTTAATACTGTTGTTACTTTCCTACTCACATCAAAAGCACAATGAATAATCCTAAAAGAGGTGAAAAAGAGGTAACAGTGAAACCAAAGCAGAAACCTCTACAATTTGCAAAAAACTTCATTCTTGTGTCTGCTTTTTTTTTTTTCTTTTTAACCTTCAGAATGAAGGATACCACTAAGGAAAGGGAGCTCAGTTCTACAAATACTAAATGTTCCACAACACTGCTGGGATAATAATAAAAAATAAAATAAAATAAATAAATGAACTGCACACCATTAACGAAACTTCATCGCAGCTGTTGTACTTCATTTGTTACCTCAAGGCCTCTGCGCCATACGCTGACTGAAGGTGGTGGTGAAGCTGTTTGTGACCTGACATTTGAGATAGGTTCATGATGCAACAAGACAGAAAACGAAAGAAATAAAAACAAAGCACACAAGAAGAAATAAGAAAAAAAGAAGAGCATTCATATTTTGAGCTGGCCAGAGTTTAACACAGTTGATGATCTGACTTCAGACATGGCCTGGAGAGGAATGCTTAAAAGGATATGCCAGAAATAGTGATGAATTGAAACATTTTTTGCGGGGGAGAAATGGTCTAAAATTCCTTCTTGTCATTTTTCAAGGTTCTGCAAACAGCATCAGGGAAAATCCTTTGAAAGTCCTTTGAAAGTGATGGCTGCTAAAGTAGGTTCTGCTCTACGAGTCACTAAATTGAAGGGTTCACATAATTCTTTCCAGACTTTACTGAGTGATGATGAAACTGCATTAAAAGGCATGAAAATTACAGCTGTTTGTGTGTAATTACACTGTATTTACATATAATTGTGACAATATGGGATCAGACCATATTAAGCATATTCACCAATCTTAGTAACTCAGCGAGCCGGGAGGCTTTTCCTCTTTCAACTTTACATGTGTGAGCAGAACAGAAAGCAGAAACTGCTTGGTGAGAAGAATCTATGATAATGCATCCAGATGACACCAGATGTCAAAATAGTATCTGTATCCAATCAAAGAATACAATCTTTGCAATTACCCAGAGAAAAATAAAACCTAAAACAATAGGGGGTTATTCAGTGTCATTATATGTTGAGGTTTTTGAAGCGTGTGGTGCCAAGCATTTGTGTTTCGAGATGGTCATACTTACAGGAGAAAAACAAAACCTCTCCCAAAGCCTCTTGACTCCTGTCAAAATGTGTCAAGCTTCGGTTTGAAATACAAAACTCCAATGCAGTGAAGAGGGGGTAATTGAGGTTTCTCTGTCCCAGAGAAGAGGCAGTTGTATCTCTTAATCCCCAAATTCTCTTATATGTCACAATTCCAGTAAAGTTTGCCTTACCTCTGAACAAAGAGCGAAGAGACAATTTTGCTGTTAGGGGTGTTTGAACACATGGCTAAAATGTGGGGCTAGTGTGGGAATTTCTTGCCCTGGGATGCTTCTTGTAACCCATGCAAACCCTTTCTCTCACTATTTGGGTGACAGAAAGAGATCTGCTTGCCTTTCTGTAAAAGTTACCGCACACCACTGCTGTTTAGTGTCATATTATCCCAATAGAGCAATTCGCTGTTAGAGTACATGCTTACTTGTGGTTCTTGGAGTTGCTAAAAGCATAATGGAATGCATAGCCTACAGCTATCATTATTTTCTTTCTTTAAAAGGCAAGCTTGAAAGCCTGTGGAGCAGTTCCTAATTTGGGTTCAGACACCAGACACCTTCGGCTTTAAACTTTCTTTTTTTATTAAAGCTCATGGTTAGGTCATCCAACCCTAAGCCATCCCTTGGTTATGCTACTATAGGCTCAGGCTCCTGGTGGACTTGTGATGCAGTCAGTATTTCTTCCCCACTTGCCTGTTTTTACTTGCATTGCATTTATATGCTATGACTGCATGTCATGTTACAGTAGATGGCTGGATTAGGGTTAGGGCCGTGTCTGTTACTGTTGGAGGTCACTTTCTGTGAGAAGGGAGATCTTCTTTCCCAGTGTCGCCAAGTGCATGCTCATAAGGACTTTTCAGATATTTTCCATCTAACATCCTGGGATCTTTACATTGCAATTTGAAGAACCTTAACGCAGCTGTTGTTGTGAATTGGTGCTACATCTAAAAGATTTAATTTAATCAAGATATATTGGCATGTATCCCTTTATCCGTACAATTTCCACTTCTAATAATCACCCACACAATTTCAAATTTGTCAAGTAATGTCAAATTTCCACCCTCTCAAAGGCTGACTGCTTTTATCCTATCTCCAGTTTAGAGAATGTCTAAAGTCTGTACTTTTTTACTTGTACTTAAGTTAAGAAGTTGATTGAGTACTTCAGCTTTTATCAGAGTATTTTTTTCAAAAATGTTCTTTTACTTAAGTAAAGTATGTCTGTATTTTTGTCACCTCTGAAATTATTTTGTTTTTCGTCAAAAGTTTGCATACATGCATCATGGGCATCAGTGTTGTGAAAATTTGGGGCTATTATTGATTTCTTTGAACTGTTCTTTTTCCAGGCTGGTATGATTGTACAGCAGACATCTTTAATGACATTAAAAAAACAAGAACTGGGTGTACAAGTTTGAAATGTCTGTGAGTGTATGACCACAACTGTATGCTACAGTATGCGTAAATAAGTAATGTCTGTGAAGGTTCTCAGTCATCCGGGTCATGATAGTCTGAGGAGCTTGGAAAGAAAAGCGTCTGGACTTCTTTAAATTTCTTGAAGAGGTTTCACTTCTCATCCGAGAAGCTTCTTCAGTTCTAAGAGCAAATGGTGGAGTCCCAGATTTTAAGCCTTATGGGAGTGTCCCC
>VVHJ01000092.1:24028-45495 GCA_015107715.1 Tylochromis polylepis | reverse complement strand
AGAAAATAATCTGTAGGAAATTTGATAGAAGGAAGTAGAAGAGAAACAATTTAGCGTAAACCAGTGACACACTCCGGGGCCTGATCAACCCTGGCAGGGCCTTCCTTGGATGAGGGTGTCTAGTGATAATGGCCGAAACACCCAATGAATCCAAGGTGCACTACTGATGATGTGTCAAATTTTAATACTAAATATTATACTCTAGATCACAGTT
Source organism: Tylochromis polylepis (assembly GCA_015107715.1). Classification (NCBI taxonomy): domain Eukaryota; kingdom Metazoa; phylum Chordata; class Actinopteri; order Cichliformes; family Cichlidae; genus Tylochromis; species Tylochromis polylepis. Next base: position 45,281 of record VVHJ01000092.1, on the reverse strand, counting down.
TTAATCCTTGGGCTTAACTAGGGAAGTTAAAATTTTGGTAGAGTGATTTGTGGGCCGAGGTACCCTGCGAGGCTGGGGTACGCGGCTGGCGAGGTGTCCTGCTGGTGGAGATCTCAGGCTGCCTTTCCTCATGGTAGCCATCCCTCAGGACGTTATCCATTTGAAGCAATGCATTATCAGGAATTGTAACATCTAGTCCTTTTATCTGAATCTGAATATGCATTCCTTATGATACACTTTTGTGCCAAATTGTTTCTTCACTGTGCCAGATTTTCCAGTAACGTCCAGAAACTTACAGGTGGGAATAATCAACAAATAAAATTGAATTGAAATACTTAGAACATTCTATTTAATCATTTCTATTTTAATAAAATGGCTCACAAGTGGTTATTAAAATCTCATTGTTTTCCCCTGCATTGCACCAAGGGAAGCATTTCAATCCCTAGCAGTTCTTTGCACCTATTGCCAGAACATTCTTCAAATGGGATTCTGATAAAGAGACTATGCTGTGAGGAACTGCATTATGATTCAAGATTGTGCTACAAGATTGCTAAAACCCATTCAACTCACAAGGTGAGAGCAGTGAACACTGCTGTCCCAAACCATGATATATAGAGGCCTCAACATCCCTCTCTCTTCGGGTGGTCTTTGATTCAGAACATCCATAGACTGTATTTACAGGATGTGCTTGCTACCAGTGAAAAATGCAGCCAGTGGCATGAAGAGCATAGAACAACATTTGTTGTTTGGACAACAAACCTTTGTCTGCAATAATAAGTCCATTTTTTTAGACATCCATGATAATTTTCTCATTACTTCTCATTAAATGCATAATCTTAGTCAAACCATTTGATAAGTTGATGAACAAGTCATTCCACTTCATCTTGTCGTTATCTCTTGAAACTTCAAACTAATATGGTTTAGGTCCTGCTTACCTATGACTGATAAAACAATACTGTATGAGAATATAGTGTTGGGTTCTTAGTGAGCTCGTCACTCATTACCTCAAAATTTGGTTTCAAAGTGGATGGGAAGGGGCAAAATGTTTAACTCAAGAGGGCCTCGAGGTGGCTATGTCCACCTTTGATACCCTCTCTGTGAGTGTACTAAGAAATGTGAGAAGTTGTTTTGTATTGTGTGAGCCAATAGTCATATGGTGGTACTGGTACCTACTACTGTAAGAGCCCTGTGCCCAGTCATGTTCTTCTTGCATATTTTAAAGCTGTTGAAGCTGGCCTTGTGAATAAGTGAATATTCCACGTGCCCCTTTGCTTCAAGTGTCATTATTTTCTAAGAAAAAAAAAAGGGAATTTTTAAAGACAGTGTTTTTGATAACTTATAACACCATCCTATTATAAAATATTCCAAAAAATACCTACTTGCATGTAATGAAGTAGTTCCTCATTTTTGTGTAGCTGTTTCATTCTAAAATGATTTTGTGTAAGGACTTCAACTCTAGACACTCTGACATTGTTATTTCTAAATGACCCTTAATCTGCAGTTGCTGGCGCCTGGATTTCACACAGTCTAATCACATTGTTTGCCAACAAAATCTTCAGTGGCAACCTCCTGTTAAGCACTAAACTCCTGCCTCAGCCATGACTATGTGGTAGTCGTTGGCTTCTGTTACACAATTTCAAAAAGAAAGTTGAAAGATTGAAAGTCCCACATACTGGCTGATGAAACAACACCCTTACTCAGACAGTTTCTGAAAGATAAAATATATACATACAGTAACATTTTGACTTAGATGTTCTCATTTAAAACAAAAAGAAGAAGAAGAAGAAGAAGAAGAAATGCAATTTATCTATATAGTGCTAATTCACAACAACATCTTGAGGTGCTTTATACTGTAGGGTAAATATCTTACAATACACAGTATACTGAAGGAAAACTGATGATCAGGTGATTCTTTATGAGCAGGCAACTGACAACAGCAGGATAAAAGAACTGCTCATCAACAGGAAGACGCCTAGGACAGAACAAAGCTCAGGAAGGGGCAACCTTAGGGGAAAGATGAGAACAAAAATGGGCTTAGGGAAACCAAGGATATCACACATCTGTCACACATGGATGATAACTGCTTGAAGAATTGTAAAAAAAAAAAAAGAAAAGAAAAAAAAGAAAAAAGATTTTCATACAAAAAACAGATATTTCATTATGGCGGGTAATTTCTGTCAAATTGGGGTTTTTCTGTTATTTTAACACAGTTCTTGTACAACTATTTGAAACAAAAATATTTACATATCCAGGAAGTTCTTGCGCAATGGCAGCTAACATAGGCTCCAGACAGCCCACCCACATACGCTGAATAAACAATCAAGACAACTGCTAGATGGGATAAAGTGCTAAAACAATAAAAGAAAAAAATACATTTTTTACCGCTGATTTTTTTTTAAAGAAAAGCCATCACTACCAAGACTAATGGAAAAACAGAGACCTAAGATCAAATCAATGACCTCTGACACTTCTGTAATTTAGGCATTGCTCAAGTCAGTCAGTCGCCAGCAGCAGTACGCCAACCAACATCACTCTGTCGCTCCGACATATGCACCAGGACAGAGGATGTGGTTGGCTGCAAAGGACATTCCTCTCAGGAAGGAGGCGCATAAGTTGTCGCCTCTCTTTATTGGACCTTGTGAGGTGGCCAGAGTAATACGTCCCACAGCAGTCACGTTAAAGTTACCGGCCTCCTTACGTATACACCTGACATTCCATGTGTCACATTAAAACCTGTGGTCACGAGTCCCCTGACTTTATTCTCTTCTGTTCCAGTGACTCCGCACTCCTGATAGCCTCTGTGTCCCGCGTCAGGCCAATTCCTTTTCCAAGCTCAGAGCCCTTGTCCTGAAAAACCCCATGCGTCCTGTTCATAGCTCAGTACCTAGGTTCTGTTCATAACCGTAGTGTGTGTGTTCATAGTATCCCCGCTTCGCAGTTCATGTTCATTGTTCTTATGTGTGTATATAGCACTTAGCCTGCTCAGTCATTTGCTCACGTTTTGCTTATTGCCTTTGGCTCATGTTCACTGTCATGCACCTGTATATAGCGCCACTGCCCCTCACTATTGTATTTAGACCCGTGTCTATATTCTCCACTGTTGATCTTGTCACTGTAAATAAACTTCATTCGCATTTATTGAATCACTGTCTGAATCTGCTTTCTGGTCCATCTCGGGTTTTCAGCTCCTCCAGCGGTGACAACATTTCCATCATGATAATTTACTAATGATGATTTAGAATATTTTTAATCTAGTATTTGCTGCTAATTCAATTCAACATTTTGTTCATTATTACACAAAGCAGAGCAAAGAAAAGAGGGAAATCCAGTATGTACAAATTTCTTTTTAATTTCCCTATAGAAAGTTTGTGTCCTTTGGATCACCTTCGCTAGTTAATTTGAACACTTTTTTTCTTCGAAGGCACTTACACTACACTTGAGATGGGTGGTAATGAGATAAATTGCAGGACTTCATTTAAGGCACTTTTTTGCCCTTTAATCTAGTATGTGGAAAGAAGTGTGGCACTCTGAAGGGATCAATAACCCTTTTTGTTGTAGACGTGTTTCCAATAATGAGACGCAAGGAAGCATGGAACACAGACTACACAGAACACAGATATAGAAGCAGACATTTTCTAATTAATCTACAGATTGCTAGCCTCATTATGCTATACTACTATATGCTTATATGTACAGAATGCCCCTCATTAAATGCATAATTAGATTTTTTTTCCCTTAATGTAACATAAAAAGTACAGCTTGAAACCCAAGCAGGAATCTGACATCTAAAAGCAATGTTCCCCATGGGCTTCCTTGGGTTTGTGTATGTTTGTATGTGTGGGGGCTGGGATTGGGGTAGAGATAACAAGTCAGAAAACAGTGAAAAGAAAACCAAATGTCAATTGCAATTTAATCCAGCTAAACTAAACTACATAATTTTGCAGGATGTGCTTTCAACCTTGCTTTCATTATCATACGCTACCTTCAAGCAGGTTACCCTTATTTGTATTCATCTGGAATGATTCCTTAAAATAATGATGGATGATAAATTGAGTGATTTTAGCTTGCTATCTATAATCTATAAGAGCACATTGCATTGTACACAGTGCAACTTAAACAGATGTGAATACCGTTCTCTCTATTAACACTGCAGTCAAACATTCAAACATATTCAGTGAATTTTTGCATAAGATTTTTTTTTTTTTTTTGCTAGGCAAAGACAAAATAGAAACAGAAAACTGATTGCAAGTTTAAGTTCCATCAGAGTTTCAAATCGCACTGATCTGGACTTTGTGTTCACATTAATTTGTTTAAAATTGAAGCTTTACATCAGGTAAGGAATGCATATGTCCAGCTCTATAACCTGCATTTTGAATTTTCAGGAACAAGCTGTTAAACTCACAGCTGAACTATGAGCATCCCACTGGTGTAATAAAAACTGCTTCTTGTCAGATTGAAGGTGCTGCTTGCGTGAAGAATGTATATTTCTATATTTCGTATTCTCAAGAATATGAACTATATTAAGTGGTGGAAGTGTGTTTAAGCTAAACATTATGCATTAGTAATGTTCGCTATCATGAAATAAACTAAGACCCAAAATAAATTCACTCGTCTTCCTAACAAAAGACGAGTAATGAATCAGGAGGAAAAGAACATGAAGATTTTTTTTCACCAGTGGTTCTTGTTAATATGACCTACATGAAATAACACATGTTCAAGTGGAGTAAGCTGTTCATATGTAGTCCATCTTCATTTCTATATAACAGATATCTGCCATCCTATTCATTAAGTTGTCCAGTGTGAGTCAAGGAAAGGAGTCTACACTTCTCTTCTCCTAAGTAATTCTCTGTCACTCCTTTCCTTGATCCCGTGACATTTTCCACCAAGGTCAAGTAAAAGTAGGTAGCAGGTAATTTTTTCAACTGATCAACCTGTTTTCCTAATGGCATTATGGAACAATACATCAAACAAACAAAGTAAAAATAAGAAATATATAGTTTTCCAGTTTTTCTTTTTAACTGGATTTTGTATTGTAATCTCAATTTCTCTATCAGTAAACACAAAACATCTGGACAGTTTAGTCATTTAAAGCTTAACTTTAAAAGCGGCAAGTAATGAGCCCTTAAAAACAGGTCATTATAAATCCAAACTTGGGCTCCCATAAATTATTTTCATTAATTTGGAAAGTTTGCATTAAGTTATTTGTGGATGCAGTAGCAGCAACAGAGTCACTCAGTTTCTCTGGAGTACTAAGTGGTTATTCCTGAAGCTCATTTTGATGCAGAGCTTGGTACTCCTGCTGGGTCTGCATTTGGCAAAGCTCATTCAAACATCAGGAGGACTGCAGCTGGATGGAGTGAAATGTATCAGCCTGTTTGGCACACATACAACCATATAAACAAGCTGGCAAAAGATTTTTTTTTTTTTTGTATAATCTAGAACCAAATTAAATATAACAAAAATAACACACTGCCTGCAGAAATGTGGTGCTAAATCTAAGGCAACATCTAAAAGATACATTACATTAATTATACAAGACATTACATATTTTATGTTTGGCCACAAACTATGTCTTCAGGCTCCCTACAAAGTTAAGTTATTGTGCATTGCCGAAGAAATATTTTAACTAACCAGTCCTATATTTAGTGCTGAGAAGAGACGCACAATGTTTAAGTCAGTTAGGATCTGGAACCTTAGTATCATGATGCAAGAAGGGATTAACTATAAGAAGTCAGGAAGACTGTTAGAAGTGTAATAGTTATTGGCCCTTGTTTTGGTTTTTTTTTTTATTTGTTTGCTTGTTTTTTTTGTTTGTTTTTTTCTGACTGCTTAAGTGTGGCCCTAAAACTTCTACATCACCTTATGTTTTCCTGAGTACAGTATGAAGGTCGAATGGAAAGTATCAGTAGTTTTGCATATCAAGCTATAAGTGCTTAGAGTTTAGCAAAAAGTATCTTATAAAGTATGTATAAACCCAGGAGAACTTGTGTTGATAAGTGTAGAACCAATAATTTGTCTGTTGAAGTGAAACTAAAACTGTGAGCTTAGAATTTGTCTTGCAGCTCTGACAAATTCACAGGGATCAAGGTTGTTGTGTGATTTGACTTTTTTTTTTTTAACTTGGATATTCAGACTCAAAAATTGAACATTCTACAACACGTCAGCATTTATTAAAAAGTGTATTAATTTCAAAAGAGGTTTTGGAATGTCTCCCGAAATATACTTTTTCCTCTTGATCTCTAAGAGAATAAACTTAATCAGTGAGAAAATGCAAATAAAAGCTCACCCCAACTGGTTGCACCAGATGGCCTCCAGCAGAACCTGAGCCTGGTTCTGCTGGAGTTTTTCCTTCCCACTGTTGCCAAACTGCTTGCTCATAGGGGGTCATATGATTGTTGGGTTTTTCTCTGTATATATTATTGTAGGGTCCTTACCTTACAATATAAAGCGCTTTGAGGCGACTGGTGTTGTGATTTGGTGCTGTATTAATAAAATTGAATTGAATTGAATTGAAATTGAAAAGAACAGTCACTGACCATTGCATACTAATCAGAGGATCTAATGTTCATCCCCAGTATGTTGTACATATGATAGATTTGCCACTATGACAATGTGTTGGGTATGCTAATCATGCACTGACTTTAAATACAGTCGAGAAGGATTTTTATTTACAGAGTTTCCTTTGTATATATGAATAGCTGGTGAAAGCTAAACTATTCAACACAAAGGACAAATGCATTCCAACCAGACCCAGTATTTCAATACAAATGATACATATAATGATTTTAATAGATTAAATAAGAGACACATGACAAAAGTGTCTTTTATGTGTCTGTAGAATTTAGTCAGTCAGCAGAAGTTACTGACAAATCACCACCAAGCAATTAATCTTTAGCAATTTATAAAGAAAAAAACTGAGTCAGAAAATCAAACATTATAAGATTCCACCTTTTTATTTCTTACCAAAGTACTTCAAGCCAAGCTCTATCTGTACCACTTTTTTCCTACTCTTTGCCATTTTCATGTCTTTGTTCTTTTACCCATCTTATTATTTTCCTTTCTGATGCGACTCTCCACTTTTTTTGTATTTTATCCATTCATTTATTTTCTTCTGCTTATCCAATTCAGGGTCACAAGGAGGCTGGAGCCTATCCCAATGGTCATAAAGTGACAGACTGCCAGTTTGTTGCAGGGTTTACACAGAGAGACAGAGAATTATTCATTCATTCACACCAACTGAATTGCCAATTAACCTAATCCACAAATGTTTTAGAACTGTGGCAACAAGCCGGAGTACCCAGACAGAATCACACAGACATGGGGGAGAACATTCAGACTCTACACAGAACTTTCTTGCTGAGGCCTGATGACAAGAAACGCTGTGCTGCCCACTATTTACAGCTATGCCTAGAAGGCAGAGTTGAGGCTGGTGGTTTGAAAGTGCACTTTAATGAAGCTGCCAAGTGAAGACCTGTGAGACATCTGTTCATGATGTTGAATGCTCTGATAAGTCTCAGAAGAAGGTTCTGTTTAGGTCATTTTGTGACTAAACCTACAAAGGCACACTACTGTAAATATGATATGCAGCTGTACATCTCTTTTAACCCCAATTCAGTTCAATTCAATTCATATACCAAATATATAGCAAATCACAACAACAATTGCCTCAAGGCACTTTATATTGTAAAGTGAAGACCAGAGATGGGCAGTAACGCATTACTGTAATCCGATTACTTTTTCAAGTAACGAGTAAAGTAAGGGATTACTATTGCCCAAAAAGTAATTAGATTACTGTTAGTTTCCCGTAAGCATGCTGTGTTACTACGTTACTAAACTGTGATTTTGTTTGTGAGAGTGTCTCATGACAATGACGTACGAGCGTGCGACGTCCGTGGTAGCAACAGACGTGTGTAGGTCAACAAGGGATAATATGGAGCGCGTGAGAGAATACGACCATGCAGTGTTTAAAGCGTGGAAGTACTGACATTACTTTGAGTTTGATTCCGTAAAAAGCGACAAAAATATTAGCGTCCGCTCTACACTCTGCGTGGGAAGAAAACTTCTCTCTACAGCGAAAAATTAAATTTCAAATCTGAGCAAGCACCTGTCACGCTGCTATGGCAATGTGAAATTCACAGAGAAACCCCCGGATCCCCCCACTGACATGACCGCTGCGGCACTGGGCGAACCTAAACAGGTGAAAATAGATAGCGACAGGACTTAGTGCTGCTGAAGCTTTGGGTTTTTTTTGTTTTTTTTTCTGTGCTTTACTTGCATCTATTTGAAAGAGTGAGTGTAAACACAAAAAATTATTTTATTTTATGTGCTGGAATATGCAGAAAATAGGTTTAAATGTTAAACAAATTTCTTCCAGTCAGAGAATGTTGCATATAATTTAATTTTTGCTTGATGCACTGTGCATAAAGTTAAAAGATTAAAACTAACAAAACAAGTTTTAAAAAGAAACTTTTTCATTTGATTCAATTTTATATGATGGATTATGCAGAAAAAAATAGAATTGGGCTGAAAGTCTATTGCTTTAAAACATATTCAGGTTGTGTATCATGTTTTGAAAAAGTAACTAAGTAATAAAGTGACTAATTACTTTTGAAAATAAGTAATCAGTGAAGTAACGGGATTACTTTCTTGGAGAAGTAATCAGTAATTAGTAACTAATTGCTATTTTCAAGTAACTTGACCAACACTGGGGAAGACCCTATAATAATAATAATGGGCGTGAGAATGACTCAGTGCATTCAGTGACAGTACCCATAACATTAAACGCTGGACAGCACTGCAGCTGAATATGAATAAGACAGACGTGATCACTGATGCATCTACAATAATCACTACAATACACCTGAGCTCCTTACCTGTAAAGTTGTGCCAGTATTAGGAAAACCTTGGTGTCACTTTTGACACCTCACACAGTAAACAAGCATGTTATTTCAGTTGTCCGCTTGCGTTTTATGCAGATTATGAGACTCAGTAAGTTCAGCACAATTATATTTAAATGAAATCCAGAGATAGTCATACATGCTTTTATCTACTACAATTCATTATATGCATATGTGAGCCGACAGAGTTTAAACAAACTACTCGTCACCCAGAATCCAGCAGCCAAACTTCTTACTAAAACCACAAAAAGAGAACACATCACTTCTCTTTTAGCTTCCTGTCACTGTGATCATTTTTAATTTATTACGTTAATTAATTAAACATTACTACATTTTTTTTTAGATTTGCTATAAATTGACTTGTTTGTTTAAATTGAGTTTTGCATAATGATAATAAATAATTTTGACCTTTGAAATCTGCATATTTTGCTTTCTGGTATGACCATGACCTTGACATTAGATTATCAAATTCTAATCAGTTCATCCCTTTGTCCAAGTAACCATTTGTTCCACTTGTGAATGAAATTCCCCAAAGGCATTCCTAAGATATCTTATTCTGAGGATGGGACATATGGACGATTCACAGCCTGAAAATATAACAGCTCAGCACAAAGCAGCACAAAGCAGCATAGTCCTGATCTGAAGTCTGGCTATTTTTGGCCACATGCTTCCACAGTGGCTGAAGTACATAGTCTCTGGATGGAAAGTGACAGGCCATCAAGAGCCTGCATCATGATGCAGTGGATGATTAAGAGGCAATGACATTTAACATGCAGTCCTCAGGAGCTTCACAAGGACACAGCAGTGTCCTCGCACTCCTTCCACTAAAAGGGTACAACAAAGCTCTCATATCTACTTCCTTCCCTGTCCACTTCAGCAATGTCAGTTTGTTTGAGTGTAAGATATGGGTTTGTCAGTATTCACCGGGAAGAGTGTGTAGTGTGATAGAACTGCAATTTCCAAGCTGTAGGTTCTTTCAGAATTAGAAATCATTTCACCCCCTGTGGAAAGAGGCCGCCTATTTTACAAATCCCTGCCTTGCTGAACCTGAGCTAGCCGAAAAAGTATTGTACTGAGAGAGGAGAGAGATTTTGGATCTCTTTAGAAAAGAATACCATATGGCTGCTATTAATATGAAATATGTTTTCACAGACGTAAGTCAATGAAAAGAAGAAGTGACGCTAATGTGTTCATAAGTGATCACGGCTATTTTTCGTTTTAGTTCAGTATAGAGGGAATGATAGATGCAAGTTGCATTTGAAAGGGAGTCAGAGTCAGCAAACACTTCTCTTTGAATAGGATCAGATCTCTCACACAGCAAAAGAAAAAAATGGACATGTTTAAGCAAAGAGCAATGATTACAGTTCATTTCTATTGTTTGCAACAAGCAAGATAAACCATAGTCGACTGGAGACATTGTCACTACTAATGATGCTAATTCACACAAACACACAAGCATATAGGATTACTTAACACGTTTTCCCATCAAGTCAGCCTTATTGATTAGGCTGACTTGCTGTAATTCAAGATCTTCTTTTTTGAAGATCTAATAGTTGTAATTTTCACTGATGTGACATGTTAGTCTTGATCAGTAAATACATTCTTAGTTATATGAATAGTCACTAGTTATTATATGAGTCATTTAGTTATTAAACATGGCAAATTTGGGTACCCAGACATGAAGATCAGACCACATGGTGCACCCCTGTAAGGATGCTTTGCTATAAACCTCAATTGGATGAAGACTCAGTCGGGCATTAAGCTCCAAATACATCTGCTTCTCCAGGCAGCACACTAGTTAAGAAACTTTGTAATGGCTATTGTTCACTGGATTATAAATGTCTTATTCTGCAATATTTACAGGGATAACAAAAATGCAAAACCCATAAATGTAAGACTGTTTTTTCAATACCTTACCCACGCTTCAAAATAGAGAAAAAAAAAGGTTCTTTCTTCAGTACATGTACAAGCTACCTGCTGTTTTCATGCGTTTTAATTTTATACAAATTTAATAAACTCACCCTAGTAACAGCATGCAATCTGTCAGAGTGACAATGATAGATAATTTGTTCAATTTGTACAACTTTTAAGAGACTGAGGAAGCAAACAAAAATACATGGTAATAATTAAAATAATTAATAATATTTCTTCTATTATGCCTATTATGTATTATTCTTCTATTCTCCTTAACAGTCTTTCAGACCTGTGCTCTTGACAAACATTAAAAAGAACATACCTATTCAAAAGAAAGCCCGAACCCTGAAAAGAACTGACAGCTGTATCCTTGAAAAGGCTAAACTAATCATTGCATTCTGACAGCCCTGAAATGCCAGACGTTCTCAGGTATTATTTCTTTTATGCTTTTGTGTCTATATAAATTAAAGAGCAAAATGAATGTCAGGCTTACAAAAATACAAAATGTGTTTTTACAGTCCAATAGAGTGCATAAAATATATTAATTAAGAAGACCATTTGGCAGACAGGTTATTGTACCAGACTGCTATTTCATTCACAACACATTATCCGAATGAGAATCCATCATTCCAGAGAGAGGGGAGAAAAAAAGGTGACAGTCAGTATATTTGCATGGTCTTGTTGCTCAGTATCCTCATGTTTGTTAAGGGGCATGAAAGGCTCACTGTGTTGCTCTCTACAACTCTCTCTATTCATTACTCCTCAAGTTAGAGAATGTGGATAATTTTGTAAAAGACATTTCTAACACGAGGTTTAGCACAGCAAATGTTCATTCAGGGTTATGGAAATGCTACACAGTAAAGAAACAGAACAAAAGCTTCTCCTTTTTTCTTCCCATTTTACATTAGCCTACATTACTGTGGAAAAATGTATAAAGTATTAGGATACATGTCAAAAGTATTCTGGTGAATTCATGCATTTTTTCACGGCAGTTTTGTGCAACACACGGTTTACAAATTCATAAGTTCCAATGTATAATTTTTATACATATAGCAAAAGTTTTAAGAACGTGGATGTTTAAGTTCATATCCATCACACAATACAATGAGAAAGTGATCCCAGTTTTGTTTTGCGGTAAATGATAATGACCCCACAGCCAGGGTCATACAAAACTACAACTTTAGCAGCAATCACTTGAAGTACTAATTTACTGTAAAATGTTATCAATTTCACATGTCATCGCGAAAGAATTTTAACCTAGTCTTCTTTATAGTGTTCAGTTATTTGAGGCTTGCAGACATTCATTTATGCACAGCTCTCTTAGGGCCCCACCAAAGCTTTTCAGTTGGGTTCAGGTCTGACCTTTCACTGAGCTACTGCAACAGTTTTCTTTTTCGGTTGTAGATTTGTTGGTGTCACTGGAATCAGTGCCCTGTTGCTTGACCCAGTTTCGGTTGAGCTTTAGCTGTTGAACAGATGGCCTCACATTTGACACTAGAATAATTTGGTCAACATACGCTAGTTCATAGTCGACTCAATGACTGCAAGGTGCCGAGGTCCTGTGGCTACCAAACAAGCCCAAATGATGACCACTGCATCACTGTGCTTGACAGTTTGTATGAGGTGTTTGTGATGATATACTGTATTTGGTTTTTACCAGATGAGGCACTATGCACTATGGCCAAAAAGCTCCACCTTTGCCTCATTCCTACAAAGGGCATAAGTTGTTCAACTGTTTCCAAAACCATAAGCCATGCTGACATGTTCTTTTTAGAGAGAAGAGGCTTTCATTTGGCAGCCCTTACAAAAAAACACACGTGTTCAGGTTTTTCCCTAATTGTACTGTCGTGAACGTTTAACATTTAACTGAGGCCTGTAGAGTCGGAGATGTAGCTCTTGGTCTTGTTGCAGTTTCTCTGAACATTGCACAGTAATGGTGTACTGTAATGGTGTTTTACACAGTGTATTTGAAGCATTAAAAAAAAGCTATTTGGATGAAAGAATTGTTCATTCAAGGGTATAAATGACCTTTGAACTAAATGATCTAACATTTTACCCTGATTCCTGCCTGGGGTTGTACAAAAAACATACCACACACTTAATTTCATCATTTAAAAAAATACCCAGCTAATTTTCCCACAGCCAAAGCAGCTCAGTAAAGAATATTAAATACTGTGATGACTCTCTGCAGGAAGCTCTGGTCATGCAGCCGTACAGTTTACATGTCCTATTCTCAAACAAACTAGATAATCCACAAAAGGTTGTAACTGACAAAGAGCTTTAACCTTTTCTTGTGAAAAACAGAAGTTTTGTGTCAATGATTAGATTATTGCCACCAAAATGAAAAGCCCCTTGGATATTGCAAATCAGGACAGTCAAAAGGTTTAGATACTCTGAATGACAATGGATTCAACAACTTTTCTTACAATTGTCTAATTTCTTCTTGTCCTACACATTTTTACCATTAATTTTTTGAGTATAACTGAATTCTGTCCTGCATCAAAGTGAAGAATGAAAGTTTTTGATTGTACTTTGTAAATTAAGGGTCATTTACACTTGCATGTATTACGAAAGAGAAATATTTTTCTTTTAATAGACACACAATATAGTACACAATAAAAGTGAAAGAAAAGAAATATTTACACAGCACTGCACATAAGAAAACATATGGACTAGTGTAAAAAACATGAAAATTATTGGCATACTACAGGCACTATGAACTATGTTGTGATTCCCTGGAAAGCCTGTTGCTCCTGATCCTAATGTTCTCCTTTGCAGTGTAAAGAGGGAAAAACCTGTGTTTATCCAACAACCATCTTAGATGTCCATAGATGTCCTAAATCATTTTCAAATGTTATGAAATAATGAATGAATAAATAAATGAATAAGCAAAGCTCTTTTTGATATACATGAGTTTTAAAAAGCGTGTTTTGAAGTGTCACTTTGAGCCAAAGCAACTGAGAAAAAAAGTGTAATACTGTAATAGTCAGATGACTTGTTGCCAAAAGCAGAGATTACGCGTCACACTTTCCTTGAAAGTGAAAGTGTGGCGTGACTGCACCATGCTAGATGTGGACATGGGGGTCAGAGTTCACCTATCTCTCCCTTCTGATAAGCTTTTTTTTTTTTGACTGAGAGATTTGTGCAATCACTTCAGCAAGGCTAGTAAAGCACAAGGAATCAGAACCCAGGGGCACTAAGTCAAAGTCACCCCTCAGAGAAAGGAGTCAGATTGGGTCAGTATCACGCAACAACACTGTCAACCTTTAAAAGCAACAGACAGGAACCATGGACATCTTACTGAATCTGTCTCATCATTTCAAAATCATTCCCACAGAGATTGTCATGAACTGATTAATTTAAATAGAAATAAAATATTATGAAAATAGAGCAAGAATCTTCCCATTAAAAACACCTCCATGTATCACAATATGGGAGGCATTTAAAAAGGTATTTATGTATGATATATAATAGGATGGTCTAACAAATGACTAAAACAAATGACACAAACAAATGACATTAGAAGTTTTAAGTTACAGTTGTGTAAGCAGAAAGCTAAACACATTGTTTATAATCACCTTCACCAATTTAACTCTCATTACTCCAGTGACAAATATAGTTGCTCTACCATGAAGTCATAATCTCAGTTATAGTTTAGTCAATATTGATCTCATGATTATTTCAAATGATTGCTAACTTTGGACTTTGGAAACACATTTAGATGGACTTTTAAAAAAATTAATTAATTAATTAAAAAAAACTTGTCTTTTTAAGGTGGATCCTGAAATACTTAAACTTAAAATAAAATTCACCTGAAAAAAATGAAATGTAGAATTAAAAATATAATTTCACAGGCCTAATGACTGGCTGTGTTCAGTACTGTAAAACAGATTAACTTATCAGATTGCTATTTTTTAAATCTCAGAATAAAAAAAAAAGACGTTATCACTTTTTTTCCCCCCCAGTGGCTCTAATCCTCTTCTGTAGACTGCAGCCCTCGTTTCTACCTTTTCATATTGCTAAAGTAGAATCACTGTGTCGATTGCTTTAAAGTCTATTTGTGCTGGTTTCCATCTTTCACCTTTGAGTTGTTCATACCTAAATACTAAGACAAAGATCATATGTGTGTCAACATTAGGATAGGGATTTGTGTTGGTGTATGGAACTGAAGCCTAAGATTTATATTGTTAAATGGTAATTATGTGACCATGCATTTCAGGACATTTTACAGAGTAAGACAAAAGTAATGTAACAAGTTGTATGATGAATTAATTTCTCCTGGGAATAATTAATTAACATACTGAATTACTTTGAAAAAAAGTGTTCTGTGTAATATGTGCAACACATTACTTTTTTTGAGTAACGACCCCAACACTGATCACAACAAAGAGGGGAAATACCTCCAGCATGCATAAACATTTAACCACATAGCATGCAATCAATTTGCAAGAATGTAATGTCTTTGTGATGTTGTTTAGCAATGGTGGTGAATCTCAAAGTGGAGCCAATGAAAACCTAATAAAAATTCATAAGCGAATCTATAAGGAATTGAATCAATAAGTGATATCGCTAATGGAATCAGAATCGCTAAGTTCTTGTCAATTTCCACTCTGACACACTTGCTTACAAGGAGAGATGATTACCACAATGCCAACAATTCTGAAATCAACATTAGATGCAAACCAGTAAATAACTATTTTTTCCATGTAAAACAGGGAACTGGCAGTGATATTTTTTAAATGACCCACACAATGGATGCTTAGTAGTAAGTAAAAAGGGTGGGTTCACTAAAATATATAATAATTGTAACCTAATGTACAAACTATTTTGTGTTGAATATGTATGACATGAATAAAGATGGTCAGAGTAAGTTTCTTGTGGTGTTCAGGTCCTCAACTCCTGTGGTACAAATATGGGTTTGGAGAGGATACAGTAACGCACCACAGTGCACCACACTATCACCTTGCAACTACATGCATTGGTTTAAATGTGGTATCTTGACATTCATGGGTATTATTCACATGACGTCCTTGATTGCATTAGCATACAAGAGAAACACTCTAATCACTAAGCCATCTGGACTTCAATCAGAAGAAAATGGCCATAATAATAGTGTTTTTTTAATAATCCTATTTTTAGCATCAGATGCAAAACACATGAATTTGAATCTTGTTTCAAACTACTTTGAGAAACAATGCACAAGGACATTACAGCTGCCTGGTCAGGTAGAAACTTGTGTCTTTTTGTGCAGCATCAGGGATTAATACCACCCCCACTGAGCTGAGTAAGTACCTATTTACCCAGAGAGCAGAAAGGCAGTAACCTAAATACTGCTTATTTTGCAGTTCTGTGTGGACCAAAATCCCTGCAAGAGGGCAATGGAAGGAAAAGGGGAAACAAAATAGAAAGCAACAGAATAATGTCTTCTTTCTCATTTTGCCTGTGGAGTCCTGCCTCTGAGTAGTACTGCTTGTGGTTACTGTGATTTACAGAGCACTTCCAGTGGAGATCCATTAGCAACGAAACAATATACCCTCTATCCAGGAAGTGATTTATGTATTCAATAAGCCTCTCTGGCTTTCATTCCTTGCTTTGCCTCATTTCACTTTCTTTTTTTGTGACAGCAGCAGTATGACAAGTAACAGTACACAAGGTAGGAAGTGCAATTTACCAAGTGTGGTGTCCTACGTAGGTGAGAATAAAATTGCACCAGCCTTTCTCTAATAAAAAGGTTGTGTTGGTTGGTTTGCACTGATAGCACATTGTGTCTCTGTGAATTTGAAAGAGACTTGTCGGCATCAGTACCTTAAATTTGCGAAGTTCACCTCTGAGGCTGATTTTGTTGAACTGACTTTTGTTAAAACTTTTATGGTGCTTTAAATCATCATCCATATCGATTGAGATTATCTTCTTCATTTTGAACACTTTGGTTGATGCTGTTTTGGATATGGCATTCCAGTGACTGACAAAGTCATACAGCACTTAACCAAATCTGATCTCTTTATTTGTCTACTCTAGTGTCACAAAGATTTCATTAAGTAATAGCTTATTACCAGTCTCTGGAAATTACTGGAAAAAACTGGAAAAAAAAATCTGAAAAAGAAGTTGCTCGTTACCATAAAATTTGGTAAATGTAAGTCATATGAAGTATAGCACATGATGTATGCATCATTATTTATTTTGTAAAAGCTAAGTTTGAGAAAAATACACAACCTTGCTGCTTTCATAGGAATGAAGAGGGTGAGTAGAAGCCAGGTATTGCTTATCAAATACAAGTGATTAATTGATGATAAAAAAGTATGAGCACCTCTATATTATCATTGTGTGTTATATATATATATATCATTGTGTGTTAACACAATGTTAAGGACAAAAGACATCAACAAAGATCTTAGAGAAGCACTTATTGCTGCCCATCATCCTGGGAAGGGTTATATTGCCATTTCCAAACAATCTGAAATTCATCACTCCACGGTGAAAAAGATTATTCACTACTAGAAAAAGACAGTTGCCAATTTTTCCCAGGGGTGGGAATCCGAGCAAATTCACCCCAAGGTCAGACCCTGCAATGATCAGAAAAACTACAAATATGTAAGAGCTACATCTCAGACTGTACCAGCCTCCATTAGATTGTTAATGTTAACATATATGATAGTGCAATTAGAAAAAGATGGAACTAATGTGGCTTGTTTGGAAACGGTTGCCAAGGAGAAATCCTCTTCTCTCCAAAAAGCACATGGCAGCATGGTTTCATCTGAACAAACCCTAAAACCTCTGGAACAATGTGCTTTGGACAGGTGGGATCAAAGTGGAGATGAAAATTTACAGTCCCACACATGGTGAAAACCAAACACAGCATATCAGTACAAATGCCTCATACAAACTGTCAAGCATGGTGATGCAGGGGTGATGATGTGGGCTTGTTTTGCAGCCATAGGTCTTGGGCACCTTGCAGTCATTAAGTCAACCATGGACTCCTCTGGAGACCAAAGTATTCTGGAGTCAAATGTAAGGTCATTTGTCTAACAGCTAAAGCTAGGCCAAAACTGTGTCTAGTAGCAGGACAATGACTCCAATCACACCAACAAATCTACAACAGAATTGCTGAAAAAGAAAAGAAGGTGTTGCAACGGCCCAGTCAAAATTTTTAGCTCTTAACCAGACTAAAAGGTTGTGGCATAATTTGAAAGAACTGTTCATAAATGGCTGCCTGCAAACCTCAATGAAATAAGCAACAATGTAAAGAAAAGTGGGTGACAATTCCTCCACAATGATGTGACAGACTGATAAATTCATTCGGAAAATGATTGCTTCCAGTTATTGGTGCTTAAGGTGGTTCTACATGCTATTCCAAAAATTGGGTGAACTTAGTGGCTAGTCAACTAATTACCAAGACTAGAGTTGACTGGCTCCTTGTTAAATCCAGAATCAAATTAAAGATTCTTCTAATCACATACAAGGTCTAAAATAATCAGGCCCCATCTTATCTTAAAAACCTCCTAGTACCATAGAGCAATAGTACCCAATAGAGCACTTCCCTCTGACTGACTTGTGGTTCTTAGGGTATTTAAAAGTATAGTGGGAAGCAGAGCCTTCGGCTTTCAGGCCCCTCCTCTGTGAAACCAGCTCCCAGGTTGGATTCACAAGACAGACACCCTCTCAGCTTTTAAGATTAGGCTTAAAACTTTCCTTTTTGACAAATCATATAGGGCAGGATCAGGTGTCCCTGAATCCTCCCTTAATTATGAGGGCTAGGCTGCTGGGGGCTCCCCATGATGTCTTTCTTCTTCACTCACTGTGTGTTTATACATCAGTCTGCATTTAATCATTAGTTATTATTAATCTATTAACCTACCAGAGGTTTCTTCCTGTTAAAAGGGAGTTTTTCCTAACCACTGTTGCCAAAGTGCTTGCACATAGGGGGTCATATGATTATTGAGGGGTTTTTTTTCTGTTTTCTCAGTATTATTGTAGGGTCCTTACCTTACAATATAAAGTGCCTTGAGGCAACTAGGCACTAGGTGCTATATAAATAAAACTGAATTGAATTAGCTTTGGCATTTTGGTTCCGTTTTAGTTATAATTTTAAGACTTGGTAAGGGCTAAACCTTTTTTGTTGTCACTGACACATAAAACCTTTATTTTTATCATCACTTTAACCCTCCCACTAGCAAAGGCTCATAATTGTAACCTTGCGTCTGGACCACAAAGGCAAAGAGACACTGTCATAATTTTGTATGAACTAGACCTTTTCCATTTTTTGAGAAGTTTGTCCTATATAGACACTACAGTATATGGAACAGATTTAAATAACTTAATCATCCTGTCAGCATGCACTTCACAGTGGCTGTGGCAATCAGCTGATAATGTTACTGCTCACACTCTCCCAGCAGAGAGTCACTCATTTCCCATTCGCTTCCCTGTGTGCGGTCACAAATCACACACAATGCCATCTTCTAACGTGGAAGGTAATCTTATTTCATGAATTATGCTAAAATTTGCTTATCCTTGTTATGTATATGAGTTAAAGTAATGCACAAATATTTGTAGTAACTCTCAAACATGACTTGGTGACTTTTGACTGTAGGTGCAGCATGTAAAGAAATTGAAATTATTCAAGTAAAAAAATGTAAATATTCTAATTACCATCACGTTAGGGAATCCAACAAGCCTCTAAAAATCAAATCACGGTAAGGATGCACAAACAATAACAGTTCAAAAGAGAGGTCTCTTTTATCATCACTCTACAAAAAGCAATTAACTGTTGGGTCATACACAATAAACATAGCAAAGAACAAACACAACAACTTCTTTTGAAGTACTGCAATTAATTATTTTCATTATCAGTTGACTTGGTGGTTATTTTGCAATAATTCAGTTAATGCCAGTCACAACTTTGCAGAGTCAATAAGGCCTTTAAATGTGTGATTTTGATTGGCAAAAGAAAGCAATTAATCGCCTCTTTTGAGGCACTGGCACTATATTGCAATTTTTCCTCAAGAAACGAAATGATAAAACTTTTGGTTAAATGGCAAATATTATGCTAACTAGGCACTGATTTGGAATTGGTTTTAACAGCAAAATAACAGCAGAATTAATCTGAACTCATTCAAACACGTTAATTTTGAAAGTATTGGAATAATAATCATTTGCTTTAAATACAAGAGTGTCATGTCTAGAGAAATCTTGTTCTTTTGGCTCGTCTCTTTACAGGTTGCAAAAACAAGAAGATTTCTGCCTCCATCTCACAGTATGGTAGCAACCTGTTCTGTCACATCAACTCTCTGCATGTCCTCCTTTACTACATCATGAATCTTCTCTGTGGTCTTCCTTCTTTCCTCCTCCCTGGCAGCTCAGTGCTCAATAGTTTTTATCCATTTTTATCCCTGCTCCGCATATATTCAGACCATTTCAACCTTGCCTCTCTAACTTTGCATCCACACTGAGTTGTCCCTGTGATAGACTTTTTTTTTTAGTCATTCGGGTCAGTCCTAATGAAAACATTAACATCTTCACCTCTGCCACCTCCAGCTCCAAACTCTCTTTTTGTTATTGTTACCATCTCCAAACTAACATTTTGCAAACCATCTCAAGCAGCACCACAGTTCCTCTATTGACACCTTATCATATGTATGTTTTTTCTACATCAACAATGACACAGCGGCACTCCTTCTGACCTTCCCTATACTTCTCCATGAGCACTCTCAAAGTAAACATCGCATCTGTAGTACTCTTTCTCAACATGAAACGATACTGCTGTTCACCGATTGTCACCTCTCTTCTTAACCCAGCTTGAACAGTCCTTTGCCTTATCTTCATGGTGTGGCTCATCAGCTTTATCCCTCTATTTTTGCTACAGCTCTGCACATCACCCATTTTATGAAAATCGGTACCAGTACACCTTTCCTTTGCTTTCCTCAGGCATCTTCTCACTCTCCAGAATTGTGTTAAACAACCTGGTTAAAAAAATCCACTGCCCTCTCCTAGACATTATACATTAACAGGTATGTCATCTGGGCCAACTGCCTTTCTGCTCTTCTTCTTTAGCTGGCCTCACTTCCTCCTTATTAATCTCTAGGGTTCCTGATTTACTAGATGTCCTGTCTTCTTTCTCTGATTTCCTTCATTCATCAGCTCCTCAAAGTACTCGTTGCACCTTCTCAACACACACTTGTTAATACATTTCCATCTCGGCTTAATAACCTTACTGCACATCGTTTCCAGCTCAAACTGTATAGCTCACCAATCAATACAAATCCTTTTCTCCTTCCTAGTGTCCGGTCTCACATACAATCATATATATATATATATATATATATATATATATATATATATATATATATATATATATATATATAATATATATATATTTTTTTTAAAAATAATATAAATAAAAAAAAAAAGAGTAAAAAAAAAACAAAAAAAAAAAAAAACATATAAAA
>VVHJ01000092.1:0-24008 GCA_015107715.1 Tylochromis polylepis | reverse complement strand
GTCTTGAAAACACTTTAAAAAAAAAAAAAAAGTTGAGGGCGCAACAGTAAAAGCAATCATAAAACTAAAACTGGCCACATCATGACATTTCTACTCAGGAATACTGCAAAGAAAGCAGCAGACAAGTGAGAAAGATGAAAGACAGAAGGAGGTCCATTGAAGAGGACTGGAAATGGAAGGAGCAAATGCATGAGAAGTGGCAAGTGAGGGCCAGGCAGCTAAATTCTGCTGACTACTCAGGTTTCAAACAGCTGGTAGGGGAACTCAGCACACTTTAACATATGGTATCACTGAGCAATTAATCTACAGAGGGAAAGTATGGAAGGACAACAGAGAGAGGTAAAAAGAACTGGCAGAAGGGGTCAAGAAAGTGAAAAATCAGCAGAAAAGATTTGAGGAAGAAAGAAGGCTGTTTACAGTAACACCCATTAATTTCCCAGAAGACAGGTGCAGGGGATATTAATCCAAATAAGAGAGGTAAGCTTTGCCAGTTTCTCAGCTCATGCTACAGCCAAAGCTCTGCATATTCCACCCAGCCAAAGGCTTTTAGATGCTTCCCATTAGAACCGAGACTGGGTTGAAATTTAATGGCCAAGTTGCGAAGGAGGAACCAGCCTGCTACTCACTACTAAGTGGCTTCCAACCCAGTTCTACATTCAATATAAAGACTTAACCTCACTGGTCTGTTATCCATAGATAAGTGCCTAATCATAACTATATTTACACATAATAATTATCACCATTAAAAACTCATTGAGTTTTTATCGAGATCTCACATTGCATGAAATTATGTTTGATGGCTTTTCCTCATAAATACTTGGAAAAGGAAACAGAGGCAACACTTTATTTTTTTTCTGCTGTGAAACAGTAACAAACTGAAAAGCAGTGAATATTGTGAATATTTAGCTGCTAAGCACCTTCCTCTGAGTTCTTTCCTTAAGTTTGAGTGGAAAATTTATCATTTTTCTTTAATAGGACACATTCTTTGGTTGTTATAGTCACTTGAGCCACTTGCCAGCAAAATTAAATGAAACCCTGAATATGAGCACAAAGCTTATTTCTTTAAGAGCACAATGAATCATACACATCAAAGTTAATAAATATAGCCTGACTGTCTTCACTCCTTTAACACTTAACTTACTGTGTTTCATTAATTTCATTATCCATGAATTGGATAAATACAAGCATGAACTACAGGGAGAAACACAAAGACAAGCATTGCACTAACTACTGAGCACTTACAAGACTTTCCTGTTTCTATTTCAAGAGACTGCAGTGTTGTCATGAAGCATAATGAAGCTATATTAGCTGCCACATCCTCACACATCATGGTTTCTACACCAATTTAAGTTTGGGGTGATTTTTGAGATTTATTCAGTTTGTTTCTATGGTATTCTTATGCTCTTAGTTTTTTGTTTGTTTGTTTGTTTTATTGTTAGTTTGAGTTTCTAATTCCTGTTTTAGTTTATTTATTGCAAGTCTACTATTTCATACATACTATTAATACTAGTTTTTCTAACATTAAGTATTTGGTTCCTGTGTTTTCTGTATTCTAGTAATGAGTCTTAGTTTGGGTTAATGTATATTATTAATTGTGTTAGTCTATGTTTCTGTGTTTCCTTGTCCCTGATTTCTTATTAAATGATTTCTTCAGGTCTATGTTAGTGTCCTTTAGCGATTGCCTGTTTTATCTTGAAGGTTTGGTTTCTTTTGTGTTTAATTTTAGTTTTACTTCCTGTCTTCTCCCTCCTTTGAAATTGTGTGCTTCTCCCTGATTGCTTTCACCGGTTATTTTTCTGCCCTCACTTGTGTCCTTTTTCTGTAATTAGTGCTCTATGTATATATCGTCCAGTGTTTCCCACCTCTAGTTTATCTGTTAGGTTCCTCTAGTTGACCTCTCTCACTGTGCACCTTGTGTTTTTACCTTTTGGACTTTGTTAATGTACAAATCTCATCATCGGCCTTGATTAAACAGATTGCTTTTTGCTGCTCTTGTTTGTTACTCTTTTGTGTCCTGTATTTGGGTCCTCTCCTAATCACTGGTAGATAATCTGTGGCAGATAATAGAGAGGTTGGTGGACAAATAAATGCCAACATAAAGGTATTTCAAGCAAATGAGTTCATTAGTTGACCTTAATCAGCTTAACCAGATAAATATTTTTGATTTGTCTATGTTTTTGTTTTTTTTGACCCACCTGAGATTTCTTAATTTATTTAATAAGGTTAATTATTTTTTTGCTTCTCAAATGGTCACAAAAATAATAAAATACACCACTGTCAATCATATAAAGGTAACAGCAATTGCAATGCATTATTATTATATGATTTGTCTGCTAAGTATCTTTGACAGCCCCTAGAGTAGTGTACTGCAAAAACACTAAATATGAGAGTGCATGAAAGGAAAAGCAAAGGCAGAAAGGGACATCCAGTTATTTTAGCTTCATGGAGTCAGATAAGAGTGACAAACTTTTGAAAGTTTTAAACTTAAAGTAACCAGGTCATGGCAGTGGTCCCTCACATTTTTAAGGAGGTGGACTGAACTTCTGCAGAGTGGAATTTGCTATGATGCACCGACTGGAGTAGGCAGATATAATCAATAGAATTACATGAAACAGCAGCCTGAACCACACCACACACAACCACTGTACTGAAAACCCTAAAGGTTTGTCTATTTAAAGCCCAACTGCCCTGACACTGAAAAAGTTGCACAGCTTTATTTACTGTTTGCGCATGATTCATGCAAACTGAAGCATATGCTGCAGAGGCACGACAGGCACTAAGATAATTTTAATGTTCTATTCCACCGTGTAGTTCAGAGGCGCCTCAGTTAATGAGACTCAGTCTGTCTGGTTCTGAGTCTGACTTTCAATCCACCACCCACTGAGTTCACATATTAAAATTATACCACTGGGGAAGAGTTCAGTCAGTGGAAAACAATGTGTCATTTTCATCCATATCAAATGATATGGATACAAGAAGAAAATGTTATCTTTGGGGATATCCATTGTCATTAGGTAATTTAAGGGTGAAGTGATGTATCATTTGCCTCATCGGGACCTTTTGACGCATACTAATACCAAAACAGTTACGCTTCATTTCACAAATTCTCTCTGCTCCCAGCAATACTTCAGTCAGAATTCAGTTTACAAGTTAAAAGTGCAAACATAGTTGTGAATATCAATGTGAGAAAATGTCACTTCTGGTGCCACAGGAAATTTGTTAAGTTACTTTCAAGTTTGTTTTCCACCCTTGACCGGTCCTTGCACTGATCATTGTGGTAATTATCAAATCTCTGTGCTGATGTCTTCTCAGAAGTCTGTATTATAATTACTTTAAGCAGCCTTTATTAGAGATAATAGACCTTCAGAGTTCGATCACATTTAATTACAACTGACAAATTAGGTTCTAACTATATCTACACTCTACCTGGGAGAGAGAATATCAAATACAAGAACGACTGCTTCCATGTGTTGTGCATTTCATTGAATTAAAATGAGGATTCGGGGAAATAGATAAGAGTTAGTCAGGAGAGGGGGCACAAAAGCAGAGGTGTGGATATAAGGCCTAAAAAAATTGTGCAGCAACATCAAAGCACTGGTGATGGACAAAAGCATCTGAACTGTACAGATTTGGTATTCTCATTAAAATCTGCCAGACGTTTTAAGTCTCCCCACTCTTCTTCAAACATTAATGTGTTACATTTGGATTAATAACTAATATATGCAGTATATATGGACAAAAACTGGACATGTTATGTCACAGAGCTGACTTTAGAATGTGTAATATTAATAATGATGGTGGCGTGACTTCTAACAAATGCGTATACATCTTTCATGGGGCTAATAGGATTGAACTGTAGATTTGGAAATCATGGCAGCTGCATCAGTGTGTTTTAATACCTCGATGTTGTGCTTATAGTAGAAAGTCATAATATTATTACCAACTATTAAATCAGTCATTGGCATATTGGCATTAATAATGCCAGTAATAATGCTACTACTCTTGCAATAAAATTAATTTATCTTAATAAAATTTTTAGAATTACATCATCACCTGAAAACCATGTAATTGACTAGTTTAGTCCATTTAATTAATTTAATCCAATGCTAGTTTCAAGTTTTCACATCACACTGGTTTAAGTTGAACTAACTCGGTCCCTTTCCTATCAAGATTGCAGTTACAAGTCACAAACAAAATTCCCACTGCAGATTCATCTGAAATAACCTTCTGCTATTCAACCCTGACATACTTCAATCTGCACAACAAAGGTGGACAAAAACACATCACTTTGATTTTTGAGTGAAGGAGACACTGACATTTATGGTAAGAACAGGCAAGAAACATCTCAGTCTGGCATATTCCAGTCTATGCATCTATTCTTGAGCAGATCTCTTTCGTCTGTCTCAGATGAAAAAGAGACTGCATTACTAAAAAAAATATTTAAATGCAGCTTGATACATGATAAAATTTGGTTTACTTTTCGGTTCACTCTACTTAATTTTATTGTATAATCCGGTTTTGTATAGTATTCCTGATACTGTGTCCATTTCGTGTAACATTTTATGCATACTACCAGTGCAGCTCTCTCTTTATGGAAGTAAAGGCGATTTAGATGTGTTCTGACTTGGAAGCCTATTTACTATTTAGACAAGGATATACCTGTCTTCCAGAGAGAGGGCATTTGTTTGCATGGCACTAGGGAGAACCCTAGTGGGAAAATGCTGAACTACAGATTTACTGCATTATTTTTGTACACACACACACATACAAAAAGGCAAAAGTGCCTGGCGCTCATGCTGGTACGTAAAACATGAGGATAATAAAATATAACATACATAAGTATTTTTGTCAATAAGGTCATATGAACAGTAGCACTGTATTATAATGAATTAACACAAGATCCATCACACAAGTTATTTGACCTTGAAACAAGAATATGTATGTATGCTATTTCTTTAGTTCTGTTCAAGTTCAGAGAAATGTCTGTAGAAGTCTGTATTTGTTTTTTAAATATTTCATCTAAGATTATTTTGTTCTGTTTTGGGATAATAAGAGTCAGGACCCACATTTGAAAGCATCTCTGTGGTACAATGTATATTAGGCTACATTGCCAGAGGTGCTTGTTAATATTTCTGAATTTTAGAAAAGCAAAATGACTTTAACTCCATTCCCTACAGCTGCTGTAAATATAGCCAACAAATATAGCCCTAGTGAAGGGCACAGCAATATGAAACTGAAGATTACCAGCAAAAGCTCTATTAACTGGCTGGTTCCTGAGGTTTACGTTTTTGGTGTTTTCTTCTTAGAGAAACAAAGGTCTGCACATGAAAACAAAAGTCATTACTCTCAGGCTATTTCTGACTGTTGTTAGTACTGAAGGAAAATAAAACTACATTCTATCAGCACTGCTAGTGATATGATTCACTGCAGCTCAACTGTCAAAAATTGTATGTGAGTAAAGTAAATTTGAGTATGCTCGCCTGTCAACATGACAGAACAGTTTTTGCTGCACTGGTACCTGTCACAGCTGCAGAACTTTCACTGGCATCACAATGGCACTTTGGGTTTTCACTCATATAATCTCTAGCTACTGTGATGGGTGTTGAGCTTGCCACAAACTTCTGCAGTAGTGTCGGAAACAACACTTTTATTCATGGACCTGAATTGGCAGGTAACACAAACAAGTATATGCTTGCTCCACAGTTTACTGATGTGTTACAGAACCGAGTCAGGTCAAAGAAGTCTTTGACAAGAGACAGGTTTCTATATTATAGCACACATTACTTTTTTAAAAATATTTGCTTGAGTGTATGCAAGTTAAGGCCTGTTGGAGTTTTAAATGGTTGCAGGTGAATTCACCTACAGTAATATGCCAGGTATGCCCCAGAACCCTGCTGATATACTATGTGTCTCTACATAGTATATCATAGTATATCTAAAGTCTGCATTCATACGGTATTCAAAATTAAGCAACTTACTTATAGGACCTTTGTCCTCACTTAACCAGTGCTGCCTCTGGTGGCTGCACACAGCAAAAGCTGTTGGCTCACAACCATGCAGTCTATGACAACAAGTTACTTTACACATCTACAAGCTTCCCGATGCTTTTCTGAATTACCATTAACCATGTCTATGTCTCCATGTTAGCATGTCTTGCAGAACGTGTAGTAAATTAAGATACCAAGATACCAACTACACACATGGAGTTACACAATAAGTTGCTCTGACTTTTTTGATAATGCTCGACAGGTAAACTGATGTGCGGGGTAAAAATGATGGCAGGACTAATTTGCTCTCCCAATAAAACCTTTTATTCCATTTTAATCATCTGAGCTAAAACTTCTGTCACTCTCAATCATTCTCATCATCTCTCTGTCAGATTAATATCAGAGGATCATTGAATCTAACAAGATCAAACAGATGAAGAGAAATAAGAAACCAGCCTGGAGGAAAAAAACACTGACTTTTAATAGATTTAGCTCACTTCGTATTTAATTTTAGAGAATAAATACTCATCTTTTTTTTTTTTTTTTAAATCAAATAGTACCCTAAAACCCCTTTATTTCACATCACTAAGTTTTCTCAGATATCCAGCATGAGAATGTGGAAAGGTGTTCACTTCTGGTACACACAAAAATGGTTTCACTGTATTACCTACAGCTCTTAAGACACAAGTGCTTCTCTGAATAATCAGTAAAATTAATAAAAACAAGCAGACAGTTTGTGTTGAGTTTAGGACAGACAATATTTCTTCATTACTACATACACATCAACAGCGATGAGTATAAAATAACAGTTGTTGGAAAAGAAGGAGACTTTGTTAAGTAGTCATGAGGCAAAAAGGCTAAATTCATCCAGGATTGCTGAAAAAGCAATACTGCTCTATAAAAGAAATGATGATTTGAAGGCATCTTCACTCTTTATGTCACCACTGACTGCTTTCCCACAACAGCATTGATCAGAATATAATCAGCAAAGCATTCCACGTGAATATCATAGTAAAAGTAGGCAATCTATACCATCTCAGTGTGTATACAAATATATTGCAGCATCCCTGGTGTAGGCCTACATGCACTCATCTTCAGTCAGTCCCACTTTCAATTCCCGAGCAAGCAATTATGCATGAAGAGTTTGAGCTAACCTGCTGGAGCCTTTCATGCCAGTGAAATATGAGGAAAGAATTCCTTCTTAAAAATTTGTTTTGGGGCCTAATATGGTGACCTAAAATGAGGCTAACAACGTTGATGAAGATGGCCAAATTAGTTTGGCTAAATTAAACCCATCCCATTAGAAAAGTCAGCAGGAATTCTTTAATGCTGTGATTTTTCCAGAGAATAATCTTGACCCCCTTTCTTCTTGTTCCTGCTGAAATAATTCTGGCATGTTCAAGTGTCCTTTATACCAATCAAGGCTTGGTCTTTTATTTAACTTATAAATTTATATACTATATATCCTGTATTTACTGGGCCTGGATCACCATCATTAATACTTATATTTTAACTTTCACATATTAAGGTTGGCAGACATGTTTTATTTTGTTACGTATGACCTGGCTTAGTTTCATTACATATGAAAACTTCCCAAAAAATGAAGGTAATTGTCTTCTATAGCATGACTCCACGGCGTGTTGCCAGGGCACAATGATGGTCCACAGTGATATGTCCATCTTGAACACTGTTTCTGAACCATGACATGATGGCTTGTGCGTTTAAACCTCTGAATGGGAGTGGTGATGCAGAACCTCATTATGTGTCAGTACTTTAAACAAACGTGGCATTTTATTCATTCAGTGTGCTCATTGAGACCATCGAGACGCTTTAGGGGCAGTAAACAAGCATTATACTCAATTTCTTTACAGTTGAACTTTACAAGAAACGATGGTGATACTACTAGCGGCAAAGAGACTGATTTTTGTTTAAGGGTTTGAAATTGTAGAGTAGGTGTGCTGAATCATCGGCAAATCATAAAGTATAAAAATCCAGCCCCTCCAGCTGAGCATATAAATTTGACTTCAAAGTTGTTCATTTGGGGTTTTCAAAAGCCAAAGCGTTTGTGTCTCTACATAAAAAAACCAAACATATGGTTAAATATTTGACAACAGTAATATACTATAATAACCACCTATTACTGTTCAAAGGAAAGGTCTCTTAATGCTAACCAAGTGAATTTACTTTTTGAACACCCAACAAATACTGCAATCATGAATGATTCTCTCATTTTGCATACACAGAGATATACATTTCATCAGTCACATCATCATGGATGCATCGTCATGTTAACTTGGGTTAAACTAAAAACACAAATACCCATTCACTGTATTTAAACCATTTCTTAATTTAAAGAAACTAGTTTAAACTAAAAAAAAAAAAGAAAAACAATATTAGTCCACCAAAGATAACAAGCATTTGTTGTTATTGGTGTTGTTATATGATCTGCAAATAAACATTAAAAAGCGATGCAGTGGTTTGATATTGTATGGATTCGGAAATTAGCAGATATTGATCGAGCCCATCTTGTTCAAGCTAACGTTCTATAAAAGGAGATTAGATACATAATGTCCTTATACTGTACATGCTCATATACACTGGTTTATACTTACCCATCTGACAGGAAGAATTTGGTCCTCTCAGTACAGACAATAACGCTACGGGGTTGTCTCTTCTCAATTAACTCTGATTGCCAAAAAAATTGTGATCATGGAAAAAAAAAAGACATTTTCCATATCTAGCGTAGCCTATTGACATATCTACAGAGAGATGTGTGTACTTACTTTTGACATCATCAACAGAGGATGGCAATAATCTTTTGTTCATTTTCCTAAAGTCAGGAGCTAAAAAAAAACATCAATGGTGTATGAAAAGAAATCAATAAGTGGATCATCAGTGGATAAAGAACATCAGTCTGTTATAGAGTACAAACATCAAAAATCTGTCCAAAGGAATGCCACCACTGTGTGCATGTCCTGCACACATGGGAGCAGAATCAAACCTAGAACTCAAACATGTCATTCTGCTTCTTCGCTAGCTTTGCCACCTCCTGTCGGATAGCTTGCACAAGTGCAGAGGTGGAGAGGCTGCTCAGGGGCATACTGTCCATGTCCTTCAGCACCTGGGGTAGACTTTGCTGGGATGATGTGCTTGGGGCAGGTGGTGGCTGCTCCAGTGTCTGGTTATACTGCAGAGGCAGCCTGGTGGGGCTGCCCTGTGGGTAGCGAGGATGAGGAAAAGCTTCTACATACCCAGGCAGGGGCACCTGAAAAACAAGATAAACAGGACATCGGAAATACAGAAACATCATTATTACTGCCCACTAAAAATGACTTCGTTAGAAGACAGAATATTCGTTAGTTTTCCATCTTGCTGAGTGAACAGTTTCTCTTGCACCACTAATTAAAAAGAATGAATGATAAAGCAAAATATACACAAAATGGACCAACTTAAGGAAAGTAATGAGTGTGGAGCTCTACAAATATATTAAACTAAGATGCAACTTGATTCAAACATTGTTTCGAACAAAAATCTACTTTTGCATGAAGACACAAATTTTAAGTGTCAGCATTACACACCACAAAACTAAAAAAAATTTTAAAAAAAAAGCAAACAGTAAATTTTAAAAAAAGGTGTTCATTTAAGAAATGTGCTCAACTACCCCAGTGTTTTGTTGTGTCCACTCAACGCCAGCCATAAATTCAGTTCAGCAAATGGTTTCTAAATGACACTGGTTCTGCAAAAAGACACTGCATGAATGCATTTGGTTGAAACAAGTAAAGAGACAAGAAAAAAAAAAAGACAGAAAACATTTCATACAAACAGGGAGAGTGCAGGGGAGGGGAGGGACACATGGGCCACATGGATTGCAATAACACATCTAACAAGACAAATGGAGCCTTTCGAATTTTAATGAAAAACAAAAGAAAATTTAGGACTGTGCTTAACAACTACTGTTAAGTGAGTCCCAGTCATCTTCAAGGTTAAAGACTGGGCAAAAAAATGTGTTTTGGATCAATGTCAGTTCTATAATGAGACAGTGTGCAAAGGACAAAAAAAATGTTTAATGGGGAGGGGTATCCCAACTATGCGACAGATTTCTCTCTGGTATTTTTTTGATTATTAATTCATGTCAGTTGCATTGCAGCACCATATACAGTACCACACTTTATGTCTCTTTAGGCTTGAATTGAAGTTATGGGGAAAAAAACATCGGAACTACGGAACAACAGCTTTCCTGTATAATCCCGACATCTGGTAACAACATTCTACCGCTGTACATTAATTATTCTGCAGTAGGCTTGGGTGCTTTGGGCAAAGTGAGCTTCCTTACAGAGTCTGCCCACTGTGGCGGCACATCCTCGGGTTCAGGTGGATAAGACATCCAAGAGGGACTGTGGTAGGAGGTGGGCGGAGTGGACACAAAGTATTCTGAGTAACCGGGCCTCGTGGCTGGGATGGCATAGACAGCCGTGATTGGATTTCCTGTGAAAAATAGTGAAGAGAGAGTGGCGCTGACCAATTTCATTTGTGGGTTCATAAATTTCAACTTTTCACCTCAAGCATTTTAATTTGTCAAAATATTTTTCCATTCTTGAAAAAGTAATGTTGGCACTGAAGCAAAACACACTGTGGGTTGCTTTTAAAATGCAAAGTCATCTCCTTATGCTTACCTGAGTAGTTGGACACAGGCTGCTCTGCAGTGATAGATGGAAGTGCTGCTCTAGTGGTTGGCCCATATGGGTTGTTGTCATGTTGACTTTGCATTTCAGTGACAGATGTCTCTAAGCTCCTTCCCTTAGGCCCCAAGTCAGAAGTGGAACTAAGTTGGACAGAGATTTGAGAGGCAATAAACAAAGACATACTGCAATACTACACCACTAGATGGCAGACACATGCTGAGTGAAAAAGTGGGCACCTTATTAACATTCTT
Source organism: Tylochromis polylepis (assembly GCA_015107715.1). Taxonomy (NCBI): domain Eukaryota; kingdom Metazoa; phylum Chordata; class Actinopteri; order Cichliformes; family Cichlidae; genus Tylochromis; species Tylochromis polylepis. The sequence continues at coordinate 13,088 of VVHJ01000092.1, read as the reverse complement.
CCCATCTCTCAAAACACTGCTCCAATACTAAAATTTACACAAGCCCTAAAATTGCGCTGGCCACAGTACATCACCCAGTGACTATCTAGTCCCTGAATATGCATTTAAATATGAATAAATGTGGAATATCTTATGGGTTTTCGGCACTACAGGCAGCAGCATGACTGTCTGTCTGCAGCTGTGCTCGTGTATATCTTCAGCATTACCGTCTTAAAGAAGTCCCAGGAGGGGGCCCAGTGCGAGGTGGTAAAGGGGGAGGGGAACCCATGGCCTCAGGAAGCTGGGTGAAGCGAAAGGCCTTAAACAGATTGTGAAAGCCATTTAGGGTTAACGTTTCTTTATTACAGGTATTAGAGAATGCAAGTGATTCTCAGCCAACTTACTGGTTTAGGCAGGCTACACTGATACATATCTGTACCATAAGATGGCACCCACTGGAGGCCTCCCTGTCCAGAGCTCATTGTACCCGGTGCACTGGTCACCACGTCTGCATAAGGGAGGGGAGGCGGTGCAGGGCTGTAGTGGTTTGGTTGGTGGTGGTGGGAGTGCCTTCCGGATGTGGACTGCCCCCCTGAAGCCAGACTGAAAGCCTCCTCCAGCAGCAGGTGCATCTGCTGTCGCACTTCATCAATCGACGGTTGTGAGCTAAGAGTGGATGTCTCTGAGTGGCCTTTCAAGCCCCGTCCATGCATGTATCCCCGCGGTCCCATTAGACGATCAACATTTGTCTCCTCAATCAACTCTGGCTCAGTCTGAAAATTTTACCATAGAGAACATACTTTACTAAACATACTTTTGCAAAATCTTGTACATGCAGTAGAAAAGCCTGTATTTATCTGTTTCATTTTCTTAAATAACAACAAAAAAAAAAGTTACAAGCAACATACAAACATGACTGATGAGATATGCAATTATGGCACAAGTTTAACCCTCTGAGGTCTAAGTAATTCTCTGTGGTGACCCAAACCCTAATCTTAGGTTCACAGTTAAGATTTTAGCAATCGGGGCACAAAGAAATAATCATTCCAAATGAGAAGCATCAAAGCCTATTTATATTTTGTCCCCCAAAAAATATGTCTATTTTTTCCAGAATACAGGGTTAGGATTAGGGCTTAAGCTAGGGTTAGAGTTGTCACCAGACTTTAGACCTCAGAGAGTTAAAGCATCAGTTTCATGGTAGCTTTATGCTGACGGTTTGTGGAAAGCATGCTTTGATTTTCAAATTTATGTGATACTTTTAAATGTAACCTTTCCACACTGAATTGTCAGGATGCTAACAGATACAAGTCCTGTAATATATTTTGTAACTCTGCCACTTGGTTGCAAACAAAGTGCTGTAGATGCTGCTTAACATACACTTGAGTGTATTAGATTAATTTGCTGGAATAGTTTAATTCAGTGTTGTTATGAGTTTGGTTACAGTAAGCTTAGGAGAAGGGCCACTGATGCTTTATACACAACCACTGTCTTCACAACTCTGTGTATTCCACTTTCAGACTTAATCTTTCTTTCTTTGTTTGTGATATGTTCTAATCTCCCTCCGTATTTTCTTACTTCCTCTTTAGCCACATGAAATCAGTCCTCAGATTTAGTGATAAATTAATACGAGTTGAGGCTGTCCTACTTCCTGTGCGAATACAGACTAGTCATGGGAGACCTAGTGTGGTGCACCTCATAAATCAGCCCCTCTTGCAACACAGAACACAGAACAGAGAAATATATCTGCAATGATGGAGCCTGCAGCTACATGAGGCCCTCTGTAATGTACAGGGCCAGGAGTTCTGAGAAAGGACCTTGTAATTTGTACTGGCCTTTATGCCATATTTCTAACAGAGCTGAAAGGTTGGTAACAAAGACTTCAACACACTGTTTTGCCTGTGATACCAGCTAGTCGTCTCAAACACCTGATCTTTTCAAATTGGAACCACAAAGCTGCCAGAGCAGATTTGTAACCTGCAATAGAAGAAAATGCACATAATTGCATAAAACAGTAACATTCCACATAGGTGCCCACACTACAGCTATAAGAGCCAGTAGACCCTTTTATTTTTCTCCCATGAAAAGTCAAGTCAGGCTGTCAGGTCAGTGGAAGTTCAGAGAAATATTTCCAGCACTAGCCCAGAATGAAAGCCCTCTTTAGGAATGGTCTGCCTGATTGCTCTTAGAAGCTCACATACCTGTGTTTGGTCTTCATGACAGAGAAAAGCCATACACAGAACCATAATGGACCAATAAAACAGTAGGGACATAAACCTGTCTTCCTGAGATGCATTATATATCAAAACGACAGGACCCAATAAATCTTAGCTCTTAATTATAAATGAACCACTTTTCTACCTTCAGCTGGCTGGGGCACACTTGAAACCACACCTGAGTTGAATATAACTCATTTCTATCTCTGTTGCTGCAAGGGGAATAAGGCTGAACACCAGCAGGGATTGATTTTGATCTTTTAATTCAGTGCAAACAGGCAACTTTTTCTTTAATTACCATTAAAATGGACAAGAAACATGGTCACGATTGAACAGTAATACATCAAAAAAGTAAAAGCCACTTGAGCAGTCTTCTACACACAGGTTGCAAATTACCTTATATTAATACATTTAATAAGTACCAGCATTTGTTTCAGTGTTGCTAAACTGCTTTGTTAAAGAAGTTTATAGGTATTAAGAATGTACGATTTTTACATGTGAAAAAGTATGTGCTACATATCATATATGTCTTTAAACAGGTAAATATCTTTTTCTGTCTTTAAACAGGCTTTTACAAATGCTATACTCCCACATGACATGATCACTTAATGCAATTCCAGTGTAAAATGGCTGGGTAGAAACGCCTCTTAATGTGTTCAAATACATCCCTATGTCTAACTGAAGCCTTTCCCTTTCAGGAAAGCTGCGTTCTCAGCTCTGGAAATACTCTGTTTGGTTCAGGTGAGGGTGCTGCCTGGGTAGAGCTTGCAGGAGGCAAGCCACACGGTGTCCACTCACCGGATGTAAATTCTCCAGGTAATTACCTACTGTATTCTCTGACTGAGTCAGACATGCGCTTCTCGCATACAGCTCTGCGGGATAATGTCGAGAAAAGTTCAGGGCTGCAGTGCCAAATGTGAAAAACAGCTTTAGTCTTGTCAAGCTGCTCTTCCCACATTTTGCTGGTAGTCTGTACAAAATTCCCTCTTGTCTTAAGTGTCCCTCTCCAGCTGCACAGCAGCTTAACAATGTGTACAGAAATGCGGAGGGAAATATTTGCACTAAAATCAACTGGAAATTTGAAAGACATGCATTCTGTTTGCCTAACACAGACAGATGACCCCTCATTATAGTTGTAGCTGAACTGTGGAAATATGTTTTACTCACAATGAAGCCTGTGGATTTTAATTCCCCATCAGAGGATCGCTTCACAGGCAGCAAGGACAAGAGTAACAAAAAGAGATAAAATTACCAAATTTTTAATAAACTGGCACAATTTTTTTTTTTAAATAGACTTGAAGCTGCGTAGAGTTATCTTTTAACTGCTATTTGGATGATCTAGTTGGACAGATAGGATAGGTGTTGAAATATAACTCACATCATAGCCACTGTTACGGATGCCTCTCCTGGGTCTCTCTCTCATTACAAGCAGGTCCATCTCTGTTCCTCCAGGGCTCGGACTGCTTAAACTTTGTCTGCTTCGATAGGCCGCCTGCCCTACCTGCGAGTGCCTGCCAATTAGAGTAAAGAGTGGATTCAGTGCAAATCAAATCTGGGTTTGTTATTAACTTAAAACATTTACTCTTTCGGTTTTAATTTCCCTGCAGTGGCAAGGAGTGAGGGGTGAGGGAAGACATAATAAACCTTACAGGTTTTATTGAGCCAGACATTATGAACAGAGTGAGGAAAAGTACACGAGCTACCTGAAATGTTAACACAGATGGATGAGATGTGGTATGTTAGAAAATGCCAAGAATATCAAAGAAAAGTTCTGGGACAGATTTCAAATAATTGTTTGAAAGCTTTATTTTTTTCACAGTATAATGGTCATTAAGTGAACACACAAACTGACTTTCTGTTTTGAACATTACTGGTAAGGAGATGAGTGCGAGTTAATCTGAAGTCTAAATGTAACCTACAAGTACTATACATGTTTTTGTGCATTTGTATGGTTGAAACAGGACAGAACCAGCATAGTGGTCCATCCAAAACCCTGAATTATCTCCCTTAGGGAAGCTCTGAATTTGGATCAGTCTAATCAGAAAGGCCTGATGGGACTCCCACTACCTACTATGGCATAAATGGATAATAATAATATTAGAGGAGGCACTTTCACTTATAGAGGTAAGCTAATTAGGCACAGCAGGGGTGAGCAGAAATTGCTAGCGGTCCATGATTAAAAGTCCAATCAACCAATATGAAGAACATGACGCATGCAGCACATGTGGCGGGTCAAACTTGTAAGTGAGCATAGACTTTTCTTTGTGTTGACAGTCAGATAAATCTTGGTTCCAGCTGCTTCCTCACTCTCCCCTCACCTTCTGTGAGACTTCACATAAGTAGAACCTCGCTCATCATCAGGCTCCAGTGGTCTTCCATGCTCGTCAGCAGCCCTCTCATGACCATGTCGCTGTCTCTGTGCCACAGCCCGGCCACTGCTGCCGCTGTTGGCGGACGGGAAGTCATAATAGCCCTTCCTTTTAGCCTTCAGCCTCAGCTTGTTCCTGTAGTGCTCAATGTCTGACTTCTGCTTCAGTGCCAAGTTCACCTGCAGAGAGGGTAGGCCACATGATGTAACTGAACAGGGGACAATCAGAACAAATGCAGACATGAGGTTATTCTGTATGTGGTTACAGGTTTGTCTTAGAAGGCAGGTATGAATAAAAGACTAGTAAGGGTTCATCAGAAAATGAACCCTTATTAAAGATTCATTATGTTGCTTCAGCATTACAACTGACATGAAAAATAAATTAAAACACAAGAATAAATTATTGAACCATCCACTTCCAGCTTTCTTCTTCTTTAGACTCACTGTAAGTTTCCTAAAAAGGTTCTACTGGAAATCATCATCTTGGAAATGACAGCTGGATGAGCTTTCAATAAATATCAGATGTTGAGTAAAAATTTGTTTATTTGTGGGGAGCACACAGAAAGACGTGACCTTTTTCCAACTTTTTCCTGGCGATTTTAAACCTAAGAGAGAAGTATGCAAGGATAGAAATACTAAAACAGAAATAGCTCATGAAGCATGACTAGAATCTGTTCAAAAAGTATCCATCTGAGTGGATGTGTGTATATGCATCACCTCTCCATTGACAATGGCTGACTCCTGGCTGCGGTCAGTGGATGCCGGATGTGAGTAGTTGGTCTGAGCTGCCACTGGCTTTATGGAGATAAGCTGCAGGGACCCAGAGGAGGTGTCATATGGATCTGAAGAACAAAGGAGTTCACTCATAAAGAGACTACAAATACCTCTAATCATTACATTGTCAGTCAAAGAGGAATAAACGGCCACACTCTCTCCTTTTATTTCTCTGTCTGATAACCACCCCCCGCCTGCCCACCCAAGGGCTCCTGCCACCTTTTCACCCTTGAGATTATGTCAAACATCAGTTGTCTGTGTCAGCAAATGAGTATTTGGATGGAGACAACAGATCACAAAGATAGATTTGGCTTCCAAAGTTGTTGCATTGCATCTCTGTGATAAATGAAGAAAAACTGACTTTGCACTTTAGTTCCTCATTCAGCATCAGACAAACTAGATTCAGTCCTAGCTTTCCCTTAACTCAGCTGGTGAATTATTCAAATCTAACCATTAAGAAAATCATAATCGAGCAACCCTGATCTAATTTAAAGAGTATTTGAATTAGATTAATTCCACTCACATCCACCACATGTAGAACATTTAGCTTCAGTGGACGAGAGTAGAACAGCAAATAATTCCACATCTAAATGGCTTTCGCTTAAACTGCACAGAATGCTAAAAGAACACGAGAAGGCTGACTTCACATGGTCGCTCGGCTTTTTTTCCGTTTTGCATTAATACATGTGTTCAAGCATGTGTTTGTGTCACTGTGTCACAGCATCTGCTGGTCTGACACACTATTATGCCAGCAGACTCTCTGTTTCATGTATATTGATCAGATCCATTGATGCTTATTGCTGAACAGCTACCTTTTAGAATATAAAAACAGCTGTAGTAACAATGCATTTCTCTTATGGTACTGATAAGCATGAGGTAGTGAAACTGGAGAAGTGTTTCGCATAGGAGGGAATGGAAAAACATCTGTCATACACCTGACCTCGTCCGCAAAGGAGCTATAGAGCAAATTATTTGTATTTGCATCAGCGTGTGACTCTCACCGTCCCTCTTGCGAGTCTCCTCCTTTGTCAGTTTCTGCTGTGCTGTGATTTTCGACACCGTCAGGCCCCTGCTGGAATTGGGCTTCTCTGATTCGTTGCTGATGACGGAACCATCCTCACTTGGCAACTTGCTGCAAGTAACCATAGCAACAAGAAAGGCGGTGAGCTCTCAGGAAGCTGGGCTCAGAGCCAGGTTATGTCATCCCTCGCTTTAACAACCTCACCTTCCTTTCTCGTTCACTCAAGCCTTTGTCCTGTAACCACAATGTGCTATTACTGTATTTTTTGCAGAGCAAAAGAAGAAGAAAAAAGTGTGCTCACATTAAATCATCACTAAATGCTGCCTATTCATAGTATATTAGTGAAATCAAGACTATCCAATCAGGTATGTTCATTTTGTTTACTGACACTCACTCATTTTGCAGTAAAATGAAAGCAAATGATATAAAAATCATCTTCCTGACCAAAAACATCAGCATTATTATATTTGAAACATGTAATAACAAAACAGCAATCGTCTAATTCCTTTGCTAAATAAATATTGCAATATGTAGGATTTTGGACATTTATCTTCCTGTTTTGTGTCTGTACTACATATGCAGTGTTGATATATGTGCAAAGTACATGTCAGATTAGTGTGAATTTATGTCCAGAGTGAAGCAAGGCTGGACAAACAATTGCTTCATCCAAACTGTTGTTTTTACTCGCTTCAAACGCTGTACTTTACTTGGAATTAGAGCCGATCAGGCCCCGGCTCAAAAGACCACGAGGCTGACAGTGACATCAAAGCACCATGGTCTATCCCCTAATTGTCTGCCTAAAATTGATAACAGCAAAGAAAGACAGTGGAACAGTGGCTACCCTCCCCATGCTCTAACTGAGGCAGTGCTGCAGAGAGCTAGCCCCATTCTATAGTCAGAGGCTGCATAGAAACATATAAAAATTTACAGAGGTGGACAGATTGCGGTTACCCCGTCGGTGTGAGAGTTTTAGGTTTAAGGCTATGTTGGTGTTTACAACAGATGTTTGACATACAATGAATGCATGACCTTAGCGCGGAAGAAGAAAATTAGAGTCACAGTATACATGGATGCGCATAATAATGTCATTCATGTAATAACATTATCCTGTGAAGTGATTTTAGATGTTGACAAAAAAAAAGAAAAAAACTATTTTTAGCCCACATTAGATTTAGTTAACAGTGTTTCCTTGCCTGTGATTTTGGCCTTAAGAGCTAATGCTTTGGTTTTTACAAGCTATGTGTATTAGTTGATGCATGGTAACAAATTGCTGAAATGCAACAGTGTGGCATTTCCCCCGTTTACTCTAAGTTTAAAGAAGAACATTATATTGTTTCTTGTCATTTGTTAGCTGTATTACACAAACTAATGACAACTAAAATCCATGGAGGTTCACAAACAGTTATATCCGCAAAAACTTAAGTATCAATTCTTGTAAAAATGGAAAAGGTGCCAGTAAAATTACAAATCTGACCATAACCTTGGGCACAGTTTTGGTGAAGCCCCGTTAGCAGATCACTGTACACAAGTTTCACGAAAATCTGACCAACACTTGAATTGTGGCATTGCAGAGGGATGGTCGAGCTAACAGATGATGGATGCTTCGATATCCCATAAGCTCATCAGTCATTCGGCTGGATGAGCTAAATAAACAGGATGGCAAAGTAAGTGAAACCATAGTACTCCTAGTCTATCGGTTTACATTTATGATGTGTTTAAATTTATGAAAAAGCTGAAACCATAGGTTACTGTTTGACGTTTCCACTTGAAAAAAAGATATTTTGTCTCAAGCAGTAGACAAAAATAAACAACCTTTATCTCTCTGGATGAGCGACACTTGGGAAAATTTTGAAGCACATACTTCCTGTAGTTTAGCACCATAGTAATAATTATAGCAGAATTTTAATTAATACTGGCATTTTTATTTCTGCCTAATCAAAATTAGAAATTGGAGAGTATAATAGTCTTATAAAAATGAGTCACTGACACTAATGTTATTGGAACTGTTTTTAAAACCCATTAGTGTGATGGCCTTGTGTCAATACTTGCCGTTTGGCCTGCTTCCTCCTTTTTATTTCAGATACAAATCCCTGACTCTGTTTACCTCCCTCGCGGACTGAGTTCACGTGATCGGGAGTCTGCATAAGCTTCTTTTCTCCAAACGTGGCTCTCTCTCCACCCACCTTGAAGGCTGGTGCCTTTCAGCCACCCAGCAAGGTTTTCATTTGCTATGATTTGATTGATTTTCAGTTATTCTTCTGGGTGGGCACCTTCATTTGTATGTTTGGTTTATATTTGTTGAGTGGCATTTAAGAAATGCTGACTTAGCTGAAATTGTTTCAACATGGCTCTCCCTTCTTTGCTGTGTCCTGAACAAACCAGCCGTAACGCTACCAAATTTGCAACAGAAATGGATGAATGAAAAAAAATGCTACAAGAATTCCCAGCTAACCTCTATAGCGAATGCTCTGCACTCTGAAAACTTGGAGCCAGGCTTTGTTTTATAACAGATGAAGCAAGGACAGACCACAGGCCCTCCGGAGTGGAAAAAGGTCAATCATGGGCTTGGTACATTTTAGGATAAGTGCATATAGCTGGTTAAAAACCAGGAAAATCTACTTAATGATGACATATGAAGACTTTAATAGCTTTTTGTTATTCATTAGTATCGTGATGAATAACAAATTAAAAACTTTTGCTGCCTCAGGAGTCTTTAAAATCATTAAGGCAGGACCAACAGTCCATAGATTCCCTTTTCTATTACATAAATTTTGTTCGATATCATTATCTTGCATGGCCTTGAAATATTATGCCCTTTTGCATTCCCTGATTAAATAATTTAGCATGATTTAACATGGCAATTAATTACCGAGACAGAGCGGTTGACTGTCAGATGGGGAAAAAGGTCAATTTCACCTGCCCATACAGAGAACTCTGCTTATAGCTGCCTATCACTCAGCATTGGGGTAAAATGAGGCCAGAGGATATTGCTGGAGGAATATTTATGTTTTATCATCCTGCCTTTCTTTATATGACCCAGGCACTTTGCGCATGAGCAATGATCCCTTGTGATAACAAATATATTGTAAACAAATTTACAGCGCTTGGATTATTTGGATTCAGTGATTCAATTATTTATCTAGGAAACACGTAAAACTCAAAACCCTAGCATCAAATCCAGCCCTTCACAAGTTTTCATCTGGCCCACCTTTTAGTTTAGCTAACAACCTTACCCTATGGCACAAAGATGCAAATCCAATGCAGAAGCTAGACAGTTATGTAGTACAAAGTACTTCTTCACTGAGCATAAAGAGAAGACAATGTGTATACATTTCCCAAGAAACAATCTCATATACTTCTATTGTCATTTTGAAACCGCATGCCAGCAAAGTTATAGAGCCATGTAAAGGGGTACAGAGGCTTCAAAAAGTCACGGCCTAAAAAGAGGCAGGCAGCTACAAAAATGTGATTTTACAAGCCAAATCCCAAAGTGATGGAGCTGTAAAGGCAAGTTTCATAATAGAAGAGACAAGCCATTTAGTGGAGGATATTCACACGCAGCTACTGAGCTGCCATGTCGAGGTCTGTGAAATAGAAATAGAAATATATGCAAAAATAAATAAATAAATAAAGATTAATTTATTTTGCTTTTATCAGGATGTCTCTTGCTCTATTAAATGACTCACACTAGAATGTAGTTTGTTTGACTAAACAGTATGATAGTTAGGCAACATGTGGAATTTTTAGGGGGCTTTCTGTGGAACAATTTATGTATAAGAAAGCTCTATGGGACATCAACATCAATATAATTCAGGATATTTTTATTATTTTTGATTAAATTAAACTATGTTAGTGCTCTCATTTCCCAGTCTGGCCCTAGTGAAATTGAGTTTGATACCTCTGCTTTAGAAAACATCAGCATAAAAAATTAATTAATTAATTTAAAAAAAAAAAACATCAGCATGTTGACTGAAGCATACAACTCAGACAGCTGAGAGGTTGAACAAAGTCTGACAATGTAAGTTATAGCTTCATGAAGCCTATTAAGCTGAGTCTGTAGAAGCTGGACAATTTGGTTTAAGCTTACGTGATATGACCTTTCCTAAGCCAATCAGCTCCCACTCCTTGTTTTTTAAATCCTGCCTTGAAAATCATCATGCATCCCTCCTCCTCCTCTCCATCTCTACCTCATTTGTAATGTCCAAGACATCTCATTCAAAATCTCCACCAGCCATCTGCTTACTCTGCTCCATCACCAGCTTCTAGGCTCCAGGGGGTCCTGTCACTATCTCCTACTGTCATCTGGGAGTCTGCTTTATGATGTCACTTCTAATCAGTCTAAATTCCAAACTACTCCAGTTTGCATGGTCCATTTCTGCTTATTGTGCTTGCACTACACTCTGAAAAAATTATGACACAAATTTTAATTAACATGTCACAGGCAAGTATTTTGGGGGTTTGTTTAGACTATTTGCACACTTACACACACAAAATCTGTAGACAAACACCAAATTAACTGTTTTCTTGTAAACTAATAAACATATAATCATTGCTATAATCTGAGTAACATTATGCTTTTTTTTTTACCCCAGATCTTATGAATGCAAAAATTTTCATTTGTCTGAAAACTCTTAATAAGATGGCAATTATTTAGCTTCTTTTTTTATTTATTTATTTATTTATTTATTTTTTACCATTTTCAAATTTGTGGCAATACAGGTCACATAGGTAAAAAACATTTAGAGTGAGTGATACCTTTTGTGTTTATCAGTGGTGAGGCTTTTCTTGTTGGCAGTTCCATCTTGTTGTAGAGCCTTTTCTAGTGAAAGTGGTGTGTCCCGTATTTGTAGAGACATCACTAAGGTATCCTGACTGACCGGCAGTGTTTCCTCATCTCCTCCTTGTTGGCCAAGGTGCTGTTTGGCATAGTCAAAACCTTGGACTGGCTGATAGACAAGTTGGGTGAAAATGCAGAGTGACAAAAAGTATAGCTGAAGTGAGAGTGATTTCTTTTTCACATACCTCTTGTCAAAAAAAGTAACCATTTCAACCAACACAGAACTATACTGCCCAGAACAAAGGTTACAAATATCTCAGTATAGCTAAAATGCACAGTGCATATTTTGATGTCCAAAGGATTTAGGGAAAAGAAGTGGGGATTACTGCACCGCTGTGCCTTTAAAAAAGATAAGCACAGATTTAACTGAGGCCCTTTTTCATGTTCTTCCAAATTCTTGTCAAATAAATGACTTGCAGTGGGCGATGAAAAAATTGGGATTTGCAGACTTTCACAGAAATATAGCAATAAAGTTATATATTAAAAAATATTTGAGGACAAGCGAGGAAAGGAAGAGGCTTCTACCTAACACTTGAAGTCAATATGCTAAAAAAAACGGTAGTGGCCAAAATACTTCAGACCCACTCACTAATACATACACATACGTTAAAATATTTAGGACTGCTCCCATCACAGTGTCATAAATTGTCAGACACACATCACTGCCTCAAAGTAACCCAGACATGGTGCAAAATCACAAAGTGTGACGCTCCTCTGAACATTCATCCTCTCTCTGCTGATAGAGCACACACACATATAGAGAGAGAAAGGATTTTCACTGAATCCTGTCTTCTCACTAACTGAAACCACTACTGTTGCTAGTTTCAAAAGAGAAAACTCTAACAAGGGTGTGTGATGAAACAAGCTGGCTGGCTGACACTGAGTAATGTAGAAGAGCTAGCACAAGAGACTAGTTTAAATTTTACCTATCTGTAGCTATCTTTGAGCAATTGAGCATTTTTACATTACTTATTAGAAGAAACTGGATATTCTTTCACTCAAGATTTTTCATAACATTGAGTATTTTATATTTTATAAAATTTAGTTTGCATGTTTGTTTGGTTTTTTTTTTTACATCATAAGACTCTGCAGGACCTATGTGTATAATCATCGTTCTGAAAGCAGCACTAAAGTTGCTTTTGCAGTCTAATACTGAAGATTTTATTGCTTTCTCACTAATGAAATTTCATAAATAAGACAGTGGGATGTGCTGAGAGTTATACTTTGCATCTTCATGTATCTACAGTGATGTATGTCAGTAAAGCACTGAGTCCAAAAACGACACGCATGTTGCTGGAGATATTAGGTAATTGCAGAAACTCTGGATGCAGCAATAATTAAATCAGTTTTCGATTTTCTCTACACAAACTAAGCAAATGTGAGCATACACACAAATACAGTGGCTTGCAAAAGTATTCAGCCCCCTTGAACTTTTCCACATTTTGTCACATTACAGCCACAAACATGAATCAATTTGATTGGAATTCCACGTGAAAGACCAATACAAAGTGGTGTACACGTGAGAAGTGGAACGAAAATCATACATGATTCCAAACATTTTTTACAAATAAATAACTGAAAAGTGGGGTGTGCGTAATTATTCAGCCCCCTGAGTCAATATTTCGTAGAACCACCTTTTGCTGCAATTACAGCTGCCAGTCTTTTAGGGTATGTCTCTACCAGCTTTGCACATCTAGAGACTGAAATTCTTGCCCATTCTTCTTTGCAAAACAGCTCCAGCTCAGTCAGATTAGATGGACAGCGTTTGCGAACAGCAGTTTTCAGATCTTGCCACATATTCTCGATTGGATTTAGATCTGGACTTTGACTGGGCCATTCTAACACATGGATATGTTTTGTTTTAAACCATCCCATTGTTGCCCTGGCTTTATGTTT
>VVHJ01000091.1:4514-15758 GCA_015107715.1 Tylochromis polylepis | reverse complement strand
TCTGGCATTGTTGTTGTGGTCACTTATAGTACATTCTCCTTGGGTCTCTGAGCATTTTATTTACTTATCCTGAATTAGCCTGCAGGGTGCGGCAGGACCTGCATGTTCTGCCTGAGCTGAGGGTTATGCAGAGTAAATGGAGCAAGGAGAAAAGTTTGCACCATGCCAAGCAAAGGCCTTGTGGTCCACGTAGGGACACAGCCATTAGCAACAGCTGGTGAGGGGTTGATGTTTTAACCCTGCTGGGGCAAAAGCTAAAGAACACAGGAGGTAAATGAATAGTTGTAGATGAACATTTTGGAAATACGCTCACTTTTTACCTTAGACAAGATTGATGCCACTCTCTTGTAATTACTGTAGGGTTATTGTAATCTTAGTTGCCAGTTTATTCGATCCCTTTAGCTAAAAGTAATGTGGTTAGCCCTTAAGAAAAATCCTACCCTGATGATGTCTAGATTGAGGGTGGAGACTTAGTTTGTGGTTAATATTAAAATTATTACAAGTAAGATGAAGAATATTGACCATTTTATTACAATGCAATTTTCTACTGGGAAACCTTGAATACATGTATACTGCTTACTTTAACATTTAACACCCCTCTAATTATTGCTGTACCTCTGGCAACAACAGGGGGTACTCCATGGGGACAGTGCACCTTATGATAATGGGACTCCATGTTCCCTAGCAGGACATTTTCTTTAACATTTTTTAAACCAGGAAGTGGAACTCTTGAGATATACCCCTTTTCTCATTTCTCAGTTTGCACATCCTCAGTCCCTTTCCTCTCATCCTATTCTCATGCCTTACTCCCTCTCATCAGAGATGCAAAATGAGGAAGGGGAGAGAGAGACACAAAGAGAGAAGAGTTGAAGCAACAGGTGTTTAATTCAATGAAGCATCCTTGCTTTGGAACCTCATTTTAAAGTGATATATAATCAGTAGAAAATGGGTGGTTGGGTGAACAATAAATGCACCAGGTGCAGGAGAATGAGCTTGACCCACTAAAGTCCCTCACTACAACCAACAGGACTTAAAACCCCCACTCCCAGCATCCTGACGACACACACTACAGGACACCACCAGAGGACCCAAGTCTATGCTCCACAAGGTTTTGATGTCAGGGCTGTTTTGTTTGGGATACTGCAAAGTGCAACATACTATTTTATATTACTATAACATTTATGTTGGTGGGTTTTTTCTTTTCTTTTTCTCTAAATTCTCTAAATAGCTTTTAGTTATTTTTAGCTAAGTGTATCTTATATAAACTGGCAGCTGAGTGTAAACATTTCAAGATAACTAAGTGTTTCACCCCCAGTCAGATACTAAATTACCCATTAAAATAACAATAACGCAGATAAAGAGTAATAACAGTACAAGACAAGTCAAATAAGACTAAACTAACAAAGAGCTAACGAATACGGTAATTCCAAACAAACCAAGCAAATGAGAGCAGACATGAATTAGGACTGACTGCTTATTGACCAAATTTCAAGATTATGAACAACAGCAACAAAGCACACGTTTTCTTTTAAGCTTCAGGTATTCATTTGGAGGGAACTTGCTTGCAGCAAAGGCTTCCCCAACCTTTCCTTTATTTCAACTTTTAACCCCCCCACCCCACCCCCCATCACAACACTACTAACAGCACTGACATTAAACTTTGCAGCACCCCCAAGTGCTAGCCACAAACCTGCCACAGGAATTCAGCCCACAACTTTCTCTGGAGATGGGCAGATTCTTTGTTTCTGTGGAGAGGAGATTTTGTTTTGATGACAACGTGGTTTGTTAGAGTTTATGCAGGTTCATTTCTTGTGATGTAGTTTGTTTTGCATCAGTGTGGGATCAGTTTCATGTTATACTTCTCTTGAGAGTCTAAAATCTCTCGACCGCCAAACATGGAGATGTTTGTCTGGAGATAGCAGATCCCAGACAGCGTAGCCAGCCACGGGGTTTCTGCTAACCTTCAGGCCACAAAGGTTTCAGACAGATAATCTGAAAAGGAAACTGTCGTAAACCACTTTCCAGCACTTAGATTGAATATACCAGGATTTTAACTGCAGGCCCCAGACAGCGAGAGGAAAGTGAGACTGAAGCTCTGGTTGCAGTCTCTTTTGAAATCTCCTCTCAAAACACAGATGAAATTCTTCTCATAGCTTTTCAAAGGTCCAGAGAAGGAAAACAGGCCCCACTTCATGTAGACCGCATGTGTAGTCTCCGTGTATCATTCACAGAAAAAGGACAAGTGTACAAGAGCCAAATCAGTAATGGAGCATGAAATAGGACCTTTTCCACTCTGTGATGTCTTGATGTTTAGAAGGTACTCCACCTCTTTTTATTTCTGTTTTCAACTCTGTGCTTCAGCTGTATGCAGTCCAGGAAAATGTGTGGTATTTATACCAGCTCCGCAGCAGGAGATCTAAACAGCAGAAAGCTGAGGACAATACCAGGCCTGGCATAAATAACCCTGCAGGGAATGGGCCAGGCCCGGCTGGGTCCTGTTTTAACATACTAAAACTGAGGGAACTTCCACATGTCAAAACAGGAAGTGTGGGTCTGTAGAGTCAGCGTTTCTGCACATAGTCCCAATCCTAGCCCTCCAGTTTCCTGTCTGGGGATTTTACCCCAACCTCCTAACTTCCTGTATTTGAGGATAAGCAGCAGAGCACGTGGTCATATGAAACTGCATCACTTTTCATATGTTTCACCACATCATTCTGCTAACCACTACATCAAACGATCTAGCTGGTATGGAAATATACATAGATATGCAGACATCTGCTAAGTGCTTAGAGATTAAATGGGACTTTGAACAGCTACAACTGCCGCTTCCCTCAATTCTGGTCTTTCTGAATTAGTGTTTCCGCTCTCTCACTGTACATGAATAAGTTTAAAATGGAGGACTGCCACTCAACACTTAGAGCTTAATCAGATAATAAGTCCTTTTCAAAAGACAGCTGGCTAGCTTAAATGACAGCTGTCATTAACAAGGTGTGTTATCATTAGCTAATTAGGCTAACTTGCTCTGGTAGTGCTTCATAATGACTTCCAGTGCAATCTCCCATCATTTCCAGTGTAATTTTAAACAAACACGGGAGCAATAAAATTGCAGTTGTAGTTTTAAAGGAAATGGCAAATTATAGTATAACATAATTTATACTGTACCTAAATGTTTTTAGGTAGTGACAATACTGAAAAATGCATGCAGATGGTAATTATTAAGAAATGACTTCTGTATCATGAGGTATTATCTTCAGTAGCTACAGCCAACTAAATTTTAAAAAAGATTTTGAAAAAAAATTGAAAATCCCATAAAGAATATTGAGTTTGGAAATAACTGTAGGATTTTACTTTAGGTACTGAAGTAGTTAACCTGACATACCAATGACTGCATCTTTGGTCACAGGTGGTAAATACACTTTAAGTTTAGGAAAACTTCCAAGTTCTTAAAGTGCTGATGCAGATAATGTGAGATGATCTGAAGCTTCAGAGGTGCCGGTTAAACCGTTGTGAGGCTGTTAAAAGTTCACGAATGAACTTTGAGCAGCAGGCCTTCAAGAATTGCAAAACAGACTCATGAAACTCAACCAAACATGACTAAAATTTTGGAAAACAAGAGACCCAATGTAAAGGGAAACCAGAGTACAGCCAGACTACTTAGCCCAAATAGACTCAAGGATATTTAGACCTGATCCAAAATATGGTCAGCCTCAACTGACTTTAACACCCAGAGATCCACCCAGGTACTGGACAGACTCTGTGTGACCTGTGTAAAATGAGTAGAACTTGAGGCCAGTGTGACTCAGGTACCAGGTCAGGTTTCAGTTCCCTTTAGAACCAAATGGACTTCCAAAGAAATTTAGCTTGGAAGCAGCAGAACAGAGAAAAGTTTAACTGCAGCCAAATGTAACACACCTGTGAAAGTTTATTAGAGAATAATACCCGGTGTTTAACAGGTTGGGAAGAACACTTTGTTATTAAGCACAAGAACACTGACCTCCAGGGACAGAATATTTGCTAATTATTTGTGCATCATTTCCGGTGTCAGATGGGCAAAGAGAAATGAGTTTGCAGTGATTAGTATCTCATTACACAGCAACTGTGAGATCCTGGGAGCCATCCTTTCAGGTCTGGAGGCAGACTGCAGCTGTTGTGAGTTCGGTTTCATGAGGTCTGGACCCAGTCCCAGAACCTTGTTTTTCATTTTTCATGGTTTCAACATGATGCCCTCCCACCCCCTGCTCCCCAGCTATTTTTTTAACATAAAAGATTTTAAAAAATAACAGATTGTGATTTTGGTGTTCTTTGGTCTGAGGTTGCAACTAATGGCTTGTTAGCGGAAGCTGATTTGTTTGTTTTTAGACACGATCATCATTCAAGTGCCAAAGTGGGCATTTTTCCTCCCGTCAAGGCATCATAAAAGCCATTTTTTCCCACTGTCAGCATTATTGGTGCCAGTGCACAAGGCTCACAGCTTGGGTGGAAATTCAAGCTCAGTGGTTTGGGGATGTAATGACCTCATACCAGGATGCTTTTACACTTTCTAATCACGTTAACTCAGCCACCTGTCACACTCAGTCGCCCTCTCGTTCCTTTTCTTCTTTATCTTGAAATTTTCATTCACATGTCGGGTTTGTTGGGTTTTTTTCTGTTCATACGCACCTTTCAAGATTTCGAAAATGACAAATACTGGGACATACACGTGGCTGTAAAGAAGGATGTGATTGGATGTTCTTTTACTTGCAGCTCAGTTTAGGGTCTGCAGTCCATGTCTGATCTGTGAATCGTGTTTGTGTTTTGCAGAGGTAAAGGATTACGAGCCGGCGTACGGCTCTAAAGTGCGAGAGCACCCCTGTGTGGAGAGCATGAAGGACAATGTGCTGAGAGACAGAGGGAGGCCTGAGATCCCCGACAGCTGGCTCAGGCACCAGGTGAGTGCGTTAGACTGCAGTACTGGTCAAAATTTTAGACACAGCTTTCTACTGTGTAGAACAAAAGTTAGGACAAAAAATTAAAATAACACAATCAGAGTGTAAACACTAAGTTTCATATTTTACATTAGTAAATATGTATCTGTTGTCATGATTTTTTGTACACATTATAATATAATTTTATATACTCACGAGTGTACATTTTGAATGTAATAGTATGTTTAACTAATTTATAGAACAATGTATTCCCTTTTGTACATTGTACTTGTTTTATTTTATTCATTTTTCCATGCTTATTATTCTTTTGCTTTAGTTATTTATTTTACCTGTGTGAAGGGAACTACTCATAGCTAACCAGCAGGATGAAGTTTAAAAAATGAATTTTTGCAGTAAAAAGCAAAGCCAGTCTTTGACACTTGAAAACATTTCTCAGTGTAGGCTGTTTCTCATCTCTTTGCTCTTTAAACAGTTTTGCATTCAACACTTTCCCTACATTCAGTACATCTCTTTGGTAAATCCTAATCATAAATTGCTTTGTTTGTTCATGTGAAGACAGCAGAGACAAAACTATGTGGCCTGTCTGAAATTAATGTTAATGCTGACAGATACTTAAATGCCAATCATATGAGTGGAAGAGCATCCCTCTCTAACTAATGTGATGCAATAAAGCTGAAGTACAATAAATACTACAGCCTTTTTAGTCACAGTGTTTCCAGGCAGCCTCTTTACTGAATGTGCTACAGTCAGCCACCTTCTAAATACAGAGACGGGTTCGGTTTTAATAACAGCTTAGTCCCAGTAGAGGTGCCTGTAAAATGTCAATTAGCTAAACTTTAGTTTAATGAGGTGAAAGCTGCCTTATGCATATGCAAAATCTAAAACCGACTAAGTTCACTGCATCTAAATAATGAAAGTGTTGCTTTTAATTTGCTTTTTAACTTCAGTGCTTATACATTTATAAGCATTATTCATTTACTAACTTCTCTTAGAACCACTATAACTGGTTTGATTTCATGTGTAAGAAATTTTAAACTAAACTCACCAAGTTCATTTATAAAACTGAAACATTTCTTACATTTTTCAGTGACTATCTTGGAATTATCTAACTTTAATTTCAGTGGTCACTGGGATATAAAAACTACATATAGAGGATCATCAGTCAAATGTGATTGAGTCTGAGTTTAAGACTGAGTTTGTTTCAAAATGAGAAGCTTTAGTTCCCCTGAAGTTTTACTTCTGCACTCATCTTTGCTTTTGCAGAATTCTCCTAGCACTCTCTCTTTTAAAAGGTTCTGAAAACACATGCTCTCTGCCTCCCTCTACAGGGCATGGCAGTGATGTGCGCCACCATTAAGGAATGCTGGGACCACGATCCCGAGGCCCGCCTCACCGCACACTGCATTGCCGAGCGCATCTCCGAGCTGGAAGAGGAGATGGGCAAGCTGTCGAGCAGGAGCTCCTCGGCGGAGAAGATTGTAGAGGAACTGAAGATCCCAATAGAGGTGGAGATCCCGGAGGAGGTGAAAATCACAGAAATACAAAACATCATAGCTGTGGACTGCTCCATTAGCGACAAGAAGTGAGAAAAATGCCACTTCCTGGGATGGGACTGAGAGCTGAACTCTGGATAGTGTGTCGTGGAGCTCAGCTCTTGTAGGACTTTGAGCCAGGCTAAGTGTGAGTCGCAGTGTCATCTGTCATTGTAGCCCAGAAAAGATCAGCTTTTGGATGCTTTTGGTCTGCGCCGCATCTAAGATATAAAACCTCGCCATAATCAGCTGATGCTACAGAGCCAAAAAAGTTAACTGGAAGCTTCTCGAGATATGCTGAGCATGGCAAGTCTGACAGGCTTCTCTTCAAGGTCTCTCCATGAGAAATAAACAGGGCAATACATCATATACCAAAGATATTCAGTGTGCACTTTACCACCTAATGCTTATTACAGATGTTTTTATGTACTCTAACGTGCTTTTTGCCTGAAAGTGCCTTTGTGTGTTCGACTTTGAGCCAAACTGTCAGCAACGCCTTAACACTAATGATGCTATGGATTCCATCCTCACCAGCAGGAAATTAAAGGAATACATGTGTGTGTGTGCATGTGTGTGTGTGTGTGTGTGTGTGTTCTCCTTTTCTTTGTACCAAGCTATGCTATTAACTATTGTTTGCCAGATAAACAAGCACGTCGTACACAGAGACATAAACTGTCATAAACACATAGGTGATAAATCAAAGCTAAAAGGGAAAGTCTTCCTTCTACAGTGCTTATGCAGAGATCAAAAGACTATATAAAGATGTATTTTTTACAACTGTGTATGTTTTCTGTCTGTATCAACAGGAAACTGAGTGTGCCAAAGATCTTTTATCCCGCCTTTCAATAGAATATGTACCATATGTAAGATACTGTAAATCTTTTAAGAATTAAATATATCTGTATGCTGATTCTGTTGACACTGATTTTCTTTTTTAATTCAAAGCAGATAATTAAAACTGTGTCATGTTTCCTTTTATGATTGTTTTGCTCACATCTAAAATCACCTCTAACTCCAAGTGTATCATAATGAATAGATGAGTTTGTGAGACTTCTATATCATCAGTGTGATTTTTCTAGCCCTAACACCCTTATATGTTTTTGTTTGCTTAAGTTCAAAAGCTGTAAGCAATAAATTACACAAAAATGCCAGACGTAGCAAAAATGATTAAAGCTCATCTTAAAACACAACTGTAACTCATATATGTAAATTTTTATTTAATTTATTTGGTCGGAAGTACAATAAATGTAATTTTTATGGTTCAGGCTTTAATGTATTTCGATCAGGTAAGTGAAACTAAAATGATTTAAAAGTGAAAGCTGCATTTAGTCATGTTTTACCAGTTAGGGGCAGCAGAGCAATCCACATTAGTTATCATTTGACCTGTTTACACATCGACGAGATATAGAGCTACTTATCTAAAGCCATGTTTGTTTCACTTTCAGCTTGACTTTGTCCTCCACAACTGGGGAAATACCTGCTCTTTAGCTGCTAACTGCGAAGGCTGCAAAGCTTTAATAGCCATCCCATTAATAACTGTCAATCTGAAATAAAACACTGAGCATTAACATTCAATGCCGAGATGCTGAGGTTTCCTGCGATTGACAATACAAGGATTCCCTTTCATATAATATAAAGAAATCTAAGCCATTGCTCATGCATCAATATAAATGTATGGATTAACACTGGTAAGGGCTCTTGATTTGGTCACTTAATGTAATACCTGCAATGGAAAT
Organism: Tylochromis polylepis; assembly: GCA_015107715.1. Lineage (NCBI taxonomy): Eukaryota > Metazoa > Chordata > Actinopteri > Cichliformes > Cichlidae > Tylochromis > Tylochromis polylepis. Next base: position 7,565 of record VVHJ01000091.1, on the reverse strand, counting down.
CATTGCTGCAGGTGAACAATAAGATTAACAGTAGGAGATCTGAAATGATAGATGCATCATGATCTACACTGATGTGTCTGCTTGCTGCTATGGTTTTCCTTGAGTCAGCATGTTGAAGTGTCCTTGGACACAGCTGTCCAGTTGCCCTTCCACCAGCATGTAGACATAGATGTAAAGTACAAATACTTCACTACTATTAGAATTTTCAGGTAACAACTTTTTATTTTTACTTTATTTTATGATGTGCCAATCTGCACTTAAAAAAATGTAGAGATGAAAGAGACAAAAAAATATGTAATTTATGCATCATTTATTACACTTTATTCGTGGGTTAAATTGGGCTGAAATGGTCTGGAACATAAGTTTTGGTGCAGATGTAAAATAAGCTGTACTTCAGCACCCAGCATGCACCACAGAAGAGGGGCGAGTGTAAAGGGAGTAACATTTTACCAACTTGAGAAATATAACTGAACACACAAGCTGTTACTGTGCATTCTGTTACACAATGTGTCTGCTAGCTAATGAACAGCTAGAAAGAGAAAAGGATGGTAGCTGAACTGAAAGGCAAAGATTGCTCATTTGATACAAAATTTATAGGTAGCAAACATTTGATAGAAATACTGATGGGAAAAATTCCATGAGAATTTAAGAGGCTATAAAAAATTTCCTCATTCATTTCAGGATTTTTAATCATACAATGGGCCTATATATGATATGCTTCTGAAATTATGCTTTTCATATGGTGAAACAACCTGCAGAACAAACGGATGTCTTACAAGTTTGTGTTATTCAAAGGTTACATCAAATTACTAGGAAGTGTACTGCGAAAGTGTTTCGTTTGTAGTACTGCGGTGACGTTTACAGTAATGTAATATATTGGACTAGTGCAGAGCAGCAGTGGTGTTCATGTCAGTGTCGGCTTACATCAAGAGTAAAAGACAGCTGTTTAAATTTAAGGTGGTGATGCTGATTAGATTCACTCATTAAATTCCACCTCTATATAAGCTTTGTACTCTGTAGGGCTTGGAAAATAGCCATGATAGCTCACCCATTTGGTTTGCTAAAGCCACAAAAAGCAGCAACACCGGTCAGCCCTGTATACAAAGAAAACATCCTGGAGCTCACAGCAGAAATTATTGTGACTTATATAGAAGTCTTCATCACTTAATTTTTCTCAGTCACTTAGTATCAGTAACTTCTTCACATCTTGTTTTTGTGTCACTCTGTCTTGTATTCTTGAGAGAAGTTTGTGGATATTCACAAGTGTGAAAAGAAATCAAGCCTTATTTAAAAATACAGGCTAAGAATTATTTTCCATTCATTTCATAAGAGTGGATTTATAATGTCCCTTTCCAGACTATTTGTAGCTGTACTTCATTTCATTACTTTTGTGCTATGCTGCTGCTGCGGCTTCTGCTTCACTTTGTAATATTGGAAAAGAAGGATAGATAGATAGTCACAGGCCTTTTTCTTTGTTCCTTAAAAGAAAAACTCAAACGTGTCCGCTATTGCTGTACCTAACACACAGAAGACACCTTGTCAAGAGCTGAGAGAAAAGCAGTTTTTCACATGGAAATGGAGAGTAGGTAAGCATAGACTTCCAGCACCAAAGCAAACGTTGTCAACCTCATCAACATGATGATGCAGTGAAAGTAAGTCCAGTGTTAATCCACTTTTAGCTCTAGTCTTGATCTTCACCATCTCACCTTCACCATTTGACTCTTGAACTTCTAGATGCACCATGATATCCATCCAGTGGAGTCTATGTCTGTATGTTTGCTTCTTAGAGGCTTTCACTGAAAATATGTGAAAGAATCAAAGAATTTTGGATGGAAAAACAGCAAAATGTACTTGCCAGAACACAACATGAATGAAGTGAAAGATGCTACCAAGTTGTGCAGAGTTAATTCAAACTAAAGAGCTGTGAGATCATTTCCCTTTCCTTTCATTTATACATTTAAACTACTCATCTGATCCATTTTTATTAGAAAACATTGGTTAAAGTAAGTAATGGTTTAGGTTCTCTTTTCTTTTTTTTTTAATGTTTGACTTGAATTCAACCTCAGAGCTGGAGCTCAAGATCTATTTTGTGATTATTTTTAATAGCATACTCTGATTTGGAGCACAGCTGCAGTTGCTGTTACTGAAACTTTGTTTTTTGTAGTACAAGCCCTCCTTTACTTTTAAATACACAGTTACAGTGACTGAGAGCAGTCACCAGCCTAGAGCTGAGGGTCAGTTGAGCAGACGAGCCCTTTTTAGTGCAAGAGGCTTTTGGGGGCAGTGTGGAAATGGTTTTAGTGGGATGTCAGACACAAAGTGTGTGAGTGTGGTGGAGACATTCCTCTGGTGATTTTATATCAGGAAAAAAAAGTAATGACAGGCTTGTGATTCCCATGAACCAGAGAACACAGGGCACCACATCACAAGTAGTCATATAAACACACATGCATACATGTTTCTGTCCCTCCAAAGGATTAACCGAACCGAACCAAACCAACCTAAACTTAAATCTTCTAAACCTTCTAAATTGAAGTCATTTACAATTTTCTTTTTGCCCCCACTATATTGCTATGTAAACAGATTTATGTCGAAGCAACAACTGTACAAAGAAACACACATGTACATGCCTACAATAATTCAGGTGCACCTGGGGAAAATAAATATTTTAAAATTATAACTTGCATAAAAAATGGCATTAATCTGGTCCCTATATCTTTAACTCTTTACCTCTTGAAAAACTACCAGTAGTAACCCTTGAAGCATGTACTGTATGTGCATCAGAAGTTAGTGGAGGTGATCTTTACTGATATTTACTGAGGTGTCAAATCTCATCATTAAGGGTACAGGGGAGATTGTCAAATGTTGCCTTCATGAAGGAAAGAGTTTGGATTTTCACTCACTCTGCAGTGGGTCAGCCCAGAAGCTTTAGTGTGTTTTTGGCTCACTATATAATATCTATCTGGACAGCTTCCAAGCCACTCATTGATACACAATCTGAGAACCCTGAGAAGACAATAGGTCAACTTCCATGTTTAACAGCTGGTGAGC
>VVHJ01000089.1:0-18657 GCA_015107715.1 Tylochromis polylepis | reverse complement strand
TATAGAGTGAGTGTGTGTGTGTATATATATATATATATATATATATATATATATATATATATATATATATATATATATATATATATATAAAATGTGGTTTTCAGCAGAGGTTTGCAGTCTGGGGATGGCCTGTCTACCTGCTAGAACTCTGTTGTCAGATTGAGGCAGTGTACAAAGTATGTAGTACAGGCAGTCTGTGAGCCCCTCTTGCTTGTGCTGTTGCTGGTCAGTCAGCCAGCTGCGGAAAAGAGCAAATTTCTAAAAACACTGAAGAGTGTCCGCTGCACCGGTTGTCTGTAGTTTTTGATCTTTGAAGTTTATTTCACAGTTTTCCTGTTGAACTCCGCCTTACCGATTCTAGCCCACTTCTCAGCCAGTCAGATAGTACCTCCACATCAGTGCTGATCAAAGGAGGAGACGTCGGCAAAACCAGAAGCAAATAAAGTTTTTTCAAAGTCCCATCTTTTCAAAAATGTTGCAAGATCTCTCTCTATATGATCTGTGAATCTGAGCTTCTGTGCTGAGAGATCATTAAAATGGTGGTTTAAACCAAACTTTCAGCTTTAATTCAGTGGGCTGAACAATAATATTGTATAAAAATGTGAGCAACTAACACATTTTTAAACATTTCAAGGGCTCACAAATAACTGGACAACTTGAACTGAAAATAAAATGAACATTTCTAATACTTTGCTGACAATCACAGCCTGAAGTCTTGAACATAACCAGATGGTGGGTTTCCTCCTTAATGTTCTGCCAGCCCTTTACTGCAGTGGCTTCAGTTGCTGTTTGTGGGCCCGTCTGTCCAAAGTTTAGTCTTCAACAAGTGAAATGCTCAACTGGGTTAACATCAGGTGACTGACTTGGCCGTTCAAGAATATTCTATTTGCTTCAACTCCTGGGTTGCGTTGGCTGTGTGTTTCAGTATTATGAAATGCCACCCAGTCAATTTGAGTGCATTAGCTGGAGTTGAGCAGCCAGTACGTCTCTGAACACCTCAGAATTCATTCTGCTGCTTCTGTCCTGTGTCACATCATCAAGAAACACTAGTGTCCCTGGTCCACTGGCAGCCATGCACGCCCAAGCCATCACACTACCTCCACAGTGTTTTAAAGATGTGGTATACTTTGGATCATGAGCTGTTCCACGCCTTCTACATACTTTCTTGCCATCATTCTGGTAGAGGTTGATCTTTGTTTCATCTGTCCAAACAATGTTTTCCAGAACTGTTCTGGCCTTTTTACATGATTTTTTTTTTTTAACAAAGTCCAATATAGCCTCTTATAAGTGGCTTGCGCAATTGCAGTGAACCCTCTGCATTTACTTTCATGGAGTCTTCTCTTTATGATAGACTTAGATATCGATACGCCTACCTCCTGGAGAGTGTTGTTCACTTGGTTGGCTGTTGTGAAGGGGCTTCTCTTCACCATGAAAACGACTCTGCAATCAGCCACCACTGTTGTCTTCCGTGGACATCCAGGTCTTTGTGTTGCTGAGTTCAGTGCTTTCGTTCTGTCACGGCTGGGTGGCCAACACAGGTGAACGGACTCTATAGTAGTCAACACTCGGAGGCACGGAGACCGTAAATAAAAATCTGGTTTACACTCAAAGGGCAAGGTAAAGTTAAGGTGTTTAGTGTGTTAACCATGAACTATGAACAAGAGAAACACAATACTATGATGTACTATACACTTGAATAACACTGATGTACTATGAACTAGCGGCAATAAAGCAAACTATGAATAAAGAACTCAATACTATGATATCCTATTAACTCGAATTATACTATGATGAATTAGTTACTAGAAGAGCACAATGTTGATCACTATACTGCCCACACAAGTACATTAACCATGACCTAAGCAAATACTAGTGAACTGTGTGTGAGAGTCAAGACGGGAGTGGTACTGGAAATTTCAAAGTCACTGAAACGAGAGAGACATGTCAGGTGGAATTCCAGACGCTGGTCCAGAGTGAAGCGGCAAACAGCGAACAGGCTTACTTTTCACAGGTGGAGGTGAAGCGTAGAGGGGAAGTAGTCTGAGTGAGTCGTGAGGCAAATCTAACACAAAGATCCGTGGTTTCCAGAGAGCAGGGCAGGGAGGGAGGCAGGTAGGTGAGCGAAGCGGTGAAGCTGCGGGCAGACCAGCGACTGAACAGAGGCAAGTAATAGCAGTGTGGAAAATGGCGTCCGTTGGATTACTGTGAGTAGAGGAAAACAAGGCGAGTACAAGAATAACTATGACTAGACTTTCTAACTATGACGGCCTTCACTAACAATGGTTAGGAGACGATCTGGCGAGGAATGATTGTGAGCGCTGATCTTAAATCCCCGCAGCCTAATTACTCACAGGTGCCGCCTGAACGAGGAGATGCGGCGACTCCGCCCAGAGGTGGAATCACCGGCACAAATGAAAAATCCAGCACTCACCCAGACCATGACACTTTCTTTCTCAGGATGTACCAAACTGTAGATTTTGCCACTCCTAATATTGTATCACTTTCTGAGATGGGGGTTTTTCACCCCTTGTTTTCGTAGCTTAAGGATAGCTTGCTTCACCTGCATGTTGAGCTCCTTTGACCTTATGTTGTCTGTTCACAGCAAAATCTTCCAAATGCAAGCAGCACACCTCAAATCAACTCTGCTTAATTGATAATGCCATAACGAAGGACTTACCCACACCTGCCCATGAAATAGCCTTTGAGTCAATTGTCCAATTGTTTTTGGTTACTTTAAAAAGTGGGTGGCACATGTTAAGGCGCTGAAATTCCTAAACCCTTCATCCATGTGAATAATGTGGATACCCTCAAATGAAAGTTGAGGGTCTACACATTATATCAGTGTCCATTATAGAACTATAATTGGAATATGTTTCAGTAAACAGGTTAAAAAAATTAAAACACTTGTGTCAGTGTCCAAATATGTATGGACTAACTTTGTATGACTTTGTGGTGTTTCAGTTTTAATGAAACAATGATTAAAAACACACACACACACACACACACTAGCATTATCTGAAATAGCTGGGAAGCTATGACTCTTCTTGGGATATGTTTGATAGAGAAAACATTTGAATGTATTTTTAAGTCTGCCTTATGATTAGGACATTTGTGTCAATCCATTTTCACAGTTTTTGCTTATTTCATGTTATGGATTCACTAATGGGCCTTATTTTAAATCCTACATTCAACTGTTCCTGCCTATTTCACAAGCTGATAATTGGCAAAGCCTTAGAATAAAAGAGCCGGATGATGATAAATGGTAGAATTACTTACAAAGGAAGTTTCTCTCTCTGAGTGAGAGATAGAATTAATTAAGTAATTTTGAGCAGCAGGGGCTTAAATTGGAATCCATACAGCCCGCCCACCACCCACCCCCATCCTCGCCAACAGAATTTGACATTGCCACAGACATTTATAACCATGGGCAACCTTGCTGGGGGGTTGGGGGACCAGATGGTTTCCCAGCCAACGGGTGAGTGTCTAAAGACTCCAGGTCTGTTCACACAAAATATTCAAGCCACCTCTTCTACTTATTGTATATATCCTTTACACATATACAGTAACACTTCCTCATAAACACTCATAAACCTATCTACCTCAGCTGCCATTTCAGATTGTCAGTAGCAAAGGCTTCAGCAGTATGCGAGGACCCTTTGGGACTCCTTCCCCAATTACATTTCTGACTGCACAAGGCCTGGGGATTTGCAGAGCCTGTGTTTGTTATAGCCTGGTCTACATGCAGGGCCCTGAATAAACCAATAAAAATATGAAATAGTTGCCTGAATAACTGGCCTCCTGATAGTTTAGAGCAACTAATTGCTTAGGGGTATGGTTCAGATGGAGCACATTTGAGTACGTGAGTGTGTAATCAGTAATGAGGCCAAGGCAGAAACTGATACAGTGTTATTGACTCTTCTATTATTTACCAGTATGGAATATTTATTATATTTTTGAAAGTAAGGTTTGGGCCATGAAATGCAGTGCTTCAGAGTCATAGGAGTACATTCTTCCCTCTTCAGTAGTTCAGGTGTGAATTTTAATGCATGTGTTTGCTTTAAAAATGTAACCAAAGATCCTCGCTTTGCATGTTGAACAGGTCTTGAAAAGCTCCTCTGTGTTATTAATGAATTCAGGGCCTTTTGTGCTTGGCTATCAGCCGATCAGAAGAAACACAGCAGGATATGAGTGCATTATTATCATGTCACTGCAGGGTAGAGCTAAATTATCACCCAGTCTACTGATGGCTGTCTAACTGCTGTTCAGTCATACTCAGACATCTGCTAGACCAGAACTCTGTATGTTCAGCTGAGTCTATAAAAAGAGATTGGATCCTCCCTGAAAACCCTTGTTCACTAGATGATACAGCTGACAGAGGTCGGTTTTTGTAAAATTATTAAAAACCTACAATAAATATCTATGCATGCAATATATTTTTCAGCTAATTATCAGTTAAAACACATTAAAATGGCTATATTTCAAAATCACAGGAAAAACATTGCATTTTTTAAAATTGCAATTGTGTAAATATAGTTGATGTTTTGTATGTGGTTATTTTGAGGAAGAAATCCACCACCCACCCCAGCTCTGTTATTTTCTTTCATGCCAAACCAGCGACTCTGAATTTCTTGTTATCTCTTCAGTGTGGTCCTCCATTCACGTTGGTGACGAAGCCACACGCACCGACAATGGGCCTTAATTTGATTTCAGTTTTGATTTGGTCTCATCAGCTCATTTATGACAGAAGCTGAGACACAACGAGCTGTTGTGAAAGGAAGGAAATGGTATCAAAAGGCCGAAATTAGCTGATTAGATGGGAGAGGAAAACAATCTTCCCATTATTTAAGTCCAACAGGAATAGAGAATGATAGTGAAGAATTGACACTCATATTTATTTATGAGTTTAATTCCAGCAATTGCTCATCAAATTCACCCTTATGTAATTCAGTTGAGAAACATATTAAAAGATAGTTGTAGTAATGATTAAAAACAGGCATAATGGGAATTGGTGCTGCTTCTTTGGGAGATAGAGAAAGCTCTTTAATCTGTTTTCTGGCAAAATTAGTCTCACTAAGATGGTTTCCAAAGAAGCTGCCAGTGTGTATATAACAAAGAAAGAAAAAAAAAAGCCGTCATCTGATGTAACGTACTGTCGTGATGCAAACCAGAATGCAGTATCGGGTCCCTCTGCAACTCCTACTGACCTTGCAGTGGCTGTCCCTTACCCCTAGACCAGCCCGGGGATGTAAACAGAGCTTTTGTACACTATGCTGATCCACCTGTCTCCATGCTGTCAGACTGAGAAAAAGAAGAGCTGTTAGATACAGAGCTAGCCACTGAAAGCACCTAGTGAGCATAGTACTCCTCTGACAGCTCAACCATGCTTATTGAGTGGCTCGTCAGTGCCTTTGCTACGTAGCAGGGCTTCAAAAATTACCGTCAAATACCAGATATCATATTTAAAGGATGGATTTTCAGTCTAAACTGTAGATGTGTTACATAATAAATATTGGGGCAGTGGGACTTCAGCTTCGTATTTAAAGAGTTAATTTAATCCTTTAAAGCCAAGGAATGTAAGTTTTTGTGACCTTATGAGACATTATCAGTGTATCAAATTAAAAGTTCCAGAGAAGGTGGATAAATGCTTGTAAGCGTGGGAACAGGAAGGAAACCTCTATTTACTGGCCATGATCTTCAGACATGAATACGGACACAGTTCTGTAATAGAAAATTACTACAAGGACAAAGAGCAATTCCAAAAACCATTACTAATGAGCACAGTTGTTGCTTTATCCAGAAATGCAAATTTAAACTCTTCCATGGTGCCAGCCAGACAACATCTGTGAGACAGTGCTAAACCATTCTGCATGTATTACAACAGCATGGCTCCATAGTAAAAGAATATAGGGGCTAAATTAGCCTGTCTACAAACCAGACAGTCAGCCACTAAAATCATCTGGTGCATTATGGAATAAAAGCCAATAAACCAGGCTCCCAAACTGTTGAGCAAGGAAATTCATTGATCTAAAGCCTAAATGGAAAAACCCTGTGCTTTCAACACTGCATCAGTTTGCCTCCTCAGTTTCCAAATAGAAACAGCTTAGACAAATGCACTGGAGTGCTGAACTTTTCTAGACATTACACAGCAAAAAAGCATGAGAAAATGCAGTCAGACTGAAGATTAAACAGTCTTTTACCTGCAAGTTCCTAATGCTTCTACGTGAGAACCAGGCAGGTATTATATGTCTGTTAAAGTCAAAGGAAGTAAGCTTTTTCTCCTGCACGCTCTATCCAGTTGTCACCCTTGCCTAAACCAAGTGCTTGTCTTCATGGCTGCTACATTTGAAAAAGGGCAACTCAGAACAATGATTGGACCTGATTCTCCCAACATTTTAGTTTATTTAGTTGAAAATATTGTCTTTCTGTTTTTATTTAAATTTCACAGCATTGCAAACACTGAAATATCTTTGTAGAAGCAAAAGTCACTTTTGAATAATCTTGATTTCAAAATAGAGCACAAGAATTTTGTCAAAATTCCGAGTTGTGATGCACAAAAGGCAAACATTTGCAACATGTTTGATTTGCTTTGAAAATCAGCTATGTTCGTACTTACCCAGGATGAATTACTAAGGATTTTTGTCCAAGATATGCAAGCTGCTGTGTCGCTGATTTATTTATTTATTTATTTTTGAAAATGGGATTTCAAGCATTTTCTTAAAACAAATACCACAGCTGCAATATCCATCTTTTGTTACTTTCCTTATTTCACCAGTTTCTGTGCCAAGACTTAGAGTAAGGCACTTTGTATTGAGTGCCTACTGGTTACAGCCCCTCAGCTTAGATTCCACTTAGTCTGTCTGCCTCCAAATCTTTCCTGACCTGCAGGTAGATTCATATATTCTGCCTCACTGTCTGTCTATGTTAGTGTTGAAGTTGGTGGAGTAGTTAAACTTTTGCTTCACAAACTATTTTGCCCTTGTGGGAAATGGAATAGCTCCAGAATATTAGAGCCAAATGGCTGGGACTGTAGCTAGGAAGGATTATTTGCCTCCAGTGGGAGCATCGCCAGCTTACTCTTTCGCAAAGTTAGATGAGCAGTTTAGATAGACATTACTGGAAAATCGCCCTTTTTTTAAACTTCTAAAATATTTGCTTTTATTGTAGACTGTCCAGCTCCCTTCAATCTGTCTCCTTCTCACAGAGCACAAAGTAGATGCCAACATTTACACTTGGTGTCTGTTAGAGGTTTATATTGTACTTCATTAAGTTCTGGTTACTTTTTGTGCGGCTTCCCATTTTAATTGGAAAACTATGGGTGGGGTGTGACCTGAGATGCCACTGGAGATTATTATTGGATCTTTAAGATGTAATAATTTGCCGTAAATGTGGTTGCCACATTTGAGGTAATGTTGTAGGTCTCTTACCTGTTTCCTAACTATGTGTCTGACTCCCAAGGCCTAACAAAAAGCAGCTTTTAAATAAAGGAGCAGGAGCATTCATCAGCGCTTCCTTTGGCCCACAGCAATACCCTCAGCAAATGAGAAGACCAGATAAGCAGCTGCTGAAAATAATGAAGAACAGACACGCATACACAGTCCTTCTTTTAACAGAGAGATGCACAGTGAACATTTTTAATCCCTGCTTGTGTTTGTAGAATTGGCCGTATTAAACAAATTTAAACAATTATATTAAAAAAAAAATATATATATATATATATGTTCATTGGACTGATGTATACATGACAATAGGACTCTGTGACTTCTTTTCAGCAAAGTTTATCAATCTAAATTTGCTGATCACGCAAGTGAACTTTAAAGAACTAGATGTATTAACGCCACTGTTGTCTGTTTGCATATAGACCTCTCATTATACTGCAGAAGACTGACAATTCATGGCAGCTTAACATGACTTCATTATGCATTTTGTGGATTTCTTTTGTTACACCGGTGTCTCTAGAAAATAGTCACGATTTATAATTGTGCATTGTTTTAGAAATGACTAATAAAAAATCCTTAAACTACATTCCATGCTCAATCCCATTACAAATACAAAATGTGGGAGCCTACAGTGAGATGGATAAATTAAGCAAATTAAAATGAAGAAGCCCACACTCACAGTAGATAGATATATCTTTGTCATTTGGTCATGCTGGGAGAGACAGATGTTAAGCAGCTACCATGCTTATTGTGTATTGCCATCAGATGTTAATCATGAAGGAAATAAATCAGCTGAACATTAAGTGATCCTGTTAGACAGAAAAAACAAACAAACCCCCTGCGAATATTAAATAATTTAGTATTTACTTTTAAACAAGTGATAACAGTGTCACCACCAAAAGCTATTCTGTCAAATAACTCTTTAAACACACTAATTAGCAGTGAATGAACTCCAGTTGGGATGTTGCCTGAGACACAGAGATAGATAATTATCTACGTTTGAAAAAAGCAGTCAGTGTTCAAATCTCTGTGGCAATAACGTCGTCATAAGTTTGTAACCCTGAGCTGTAGGTGATGTCCATGCTTAGCTCTGTCCGGCTCTCCAGTTCTGCTGTCAGCTCCTTCAGGATCCTTTCCAGGTCGTGGTTCTTCCTGTGCATCTGCAGGTAGTTGATCTGGAGCTGTTTCTGATACCTTATAACTCTGTCTTTCTCCTTGTTCCATGTCTGCCTCTCCTGTTCAAAGCTGCTGGCTAGCCTCTTTTGAGCATTCTTCTCCTCCCATAGCTGCTGCTTAAGTCTCTTCACCTCTCTTTGGAGGGATTCTGTGGAGGTGTGCTCATTGTTCTCCCCCTCTCGCCCTTGGTTGGTGGATTCTGAACCTTGGCTTGCTGAGGTCTGAGATGGGGAATGGGTTCTGACTTGCAAACTATACTGCAGCCTTTGCTCTTTGGCAGTGACCAGATCCTGTTTCATTCCTTGAATGTCTTTCTCCAGTTTGCCCACTTTCTCCCTCAGAAAATCTGCCTCATTCTTTTTGCGCTGGAGTTCATTTTGGCACACCTGAATTAAAAACGGAAAATGGTCAGAACCTAGGCAGCAATTAAGAAGACTGTTGTGAGCGATGTAACAGGCTGTAATTATGCAAAGTGCCAAATAAGCTCACTTTTTAGGACTGTAATTAAGTGTGCTAAAACATGGAAATTGGAAACACTTTACTCAACATGCTGCAGTCAAATATAGCACATGATTGCAGGGATCCTTCCAAACTATTGTATGAGCATTGTGTGAGCATTTTATGCACATGTCCATGTCTCATCTCTGCAGTGGTGTAAACTGCAATCAGCAGACTAACCTCAATCTCTATGTTGCGAGAGTGAAGACTGTCCTCATGGTTTTTGTTCTGTTTCTCCAGAATCTCCACTTTTGCTGTTCTTTCCTTCAGCGATGCCCTGAGGCCAACTATCTCATTTAGCTTGTGGCTGACATCCGCTTGGCACTCTCTTAGCTGCTGCTTCAACAGTGAGATCTCTCCTGTCTTTTGGCACACCTACATTCAGACAGAGACGATTATGAAGATGAAACTGTGAATTATCGTCTGTAAAGTAGGCAGTTAAGGGACACGTAAACAACTGCTTAGTCTCATACTCTTTTAATCTTGGATTGCGCCTTAATGTTTGTTTTTGTGGGTGTATTTGTCTCAAGAAAGCATTTACCCACATGGATTCAACTGTAAATTTTGTTTTACAATTAGGCTTATAAAAATCTATAAAATTATCACAGAAGCTGTGAAAAAAAAAGTTAATACGTTCCTCTGCCAGGAAGGATTGTACGCACTTTCATGTCTCAAAGATTAACTGCAAAATAGATAGTTAATAAGTACGGTAATAAAATTCTGCACTCCTTGTAGCTATTTTTTTCTTCACCTTAAATTGTTAAAGGCTTGTGTTCAAGAGCTGTGTTCTCTGAGGTTAGTTTATCAGAGCAGATTCTTGCTGCTGATAAATGTTAGTGAGGGGTCTGGCGAGACTAAATCAGATCAGTGTAGCAACCAAACAATGAGGTCAAAAGCATTGGAAAGTTTCTTGTAGTTTGAGTTGAAGGGAGCTGCAGAGTTGGTGATAATTCTCTTGGCGGCCTCTTTGATTGTTAATCATATATAGAAAATCAATCAGCTCTTCACCCAAATTCTTAGGAGTTAAGTTTGCAGCTACTCATAATATAAGTGTATCAATATGTACTACACTGAATGCAGTGCAAATGGCTTTCAGTTCAATTCAAGTCAATTCTTTCTTATAAGTCATAATGAATAAGCATAAAACATAGAACATATTAAAATGTTTTCTGTTTTTTTTCCTTTGGTGGTGGAAGGATAGCTGGTATCTCACTTCAGCCCTATATTGTATTACACTGTTTTTCATGCTACAAGCTTTCATGTTTAACTTACAGTATATCACATATATAACGCATGCCTTACCTCCCACTGAGTTTCCTCGAGGGTCGGAGCTAGCTGTGTGCTCTCTGCCTCATAAGCCTTTAGTCTGAGCTCAATAAGTTCCTTCTCCCGAGTTAGTTTAGAGAAGTCTTCCTGAAGCCTTTCCTTCTCTGCCTGCACGAGAATTTATTTTTCATTTCAATTATTCAAGTGGTCAAGTGTTACATGAAATATGGTTGGTTGGAAATTCTGAGATGACTGTAGGATAAAGATGACCCAGGAATAAATGGTTTTAAATAAAGGCAGATGAGGGCTGACCTGGAGCTGGCTGACTTGCAGCTGGAGTGTTTGCTGTGTTTTTGCAGCCATTTGGGACGCTTGGCGTAGCTTTGTGGAGCATCGCTGCTTCAGCCCTTCCATCTCTTCAGCACAGTACCTTTGTCTTTCCTCAAACAGCTGGCAGACGTCCGTTTCCTTCTCCTCAAAACTCACCTGTTGCAAAGTGAAAGAGGCCTAATTACTAAGGAGTGTTCATAGTCATCTTGGTTAAGAGCACATGCTGGTTTTTATTTTTTATTAACCTCCATTTTTTGTTCATGTGACAGTTCTGTACCTGCAGCTCCTGTAGTTCACTTTCTCTCTCCAGCAGCTTTTGTTCCAAGCGTTCAATCAGTGACTCATCTGTAGTTATGGGAGACCGAATCCCACATGCAGTTTCAGAGAGAGAGCTCGGCTCATCTGCAGAGAGTGGGGAGCCGGCGTCCTCATTAGCCTTAGATACCAACCCGCTGCTGTTTAAATCAGCACCGTAACTACAGTCAAGGTTAGCGCTATTCCCGTTGACCCATGGAGGGAAATTGGGTTGTACTCCCTTGCTGAGGCTATTTGCAGGAGCGGAGCTGCCATCGCTGTGACTGACAGGGCCTGTGGAAGCACTTAGGCTGCCGCTGGTGCTGTGGGTGGGAAGGCTAGACATGGAGTTACGTCCGGAGTCGGACAGAGTGCCTGAGGGGAAAAGAGATGACATCGGGTACGTTCATTTAATTTTTCATTCAACCCAAGAAAAATGTATTTTAAAGCAACAATCCATGCATGAAATCTAGACAAAAACCTGAAGTGTCCCGCTTGTCTCTAATATTTGGACTGTTTGCTTTCTTCAGAGGACAAAGGATGTTGTCCAGGCTGTTGTGGCCTGTCTCTGTGGATGAAGTCCTTGTGGGATTTATGCACTTGAAGGCAGTGGAACGGACCGATGACTTCTCAGCAGAAGTCTAAAAGAGTGAAATGGCACACAGTCAGGGCTCTTCTTCCCTACTTTTGTATTTATATTCACTGGATTCCTCTTAGTTAACATCACAGCAAAAAGCAAGTCCTTTTTCACAGGAGTATAAAGGGCTGAGGATGAGTCACATTCTTAAACTTAAAAATCATAATGACTGGCTTTACATAGATAAATATTGTCACATGCTGGAAGTCCGTACAAATGAAAGGGATAGATTTTTTTGTGTGTGTCTTTTCAAATTAGAAATAGAACCACTGAAGCGTGCAGAATTGCTTCTCTACAAGCTGCCGGTATTAAAAGCCACACAGCAGTAGTTGCAAGTAAAATTCACCAGACTGTCAAAAGAGGAAAAACTCATTTCAAAGATGAACTTATACTCCACATGCCCCATCTGGGCTGTCCAAGAATGTCACAAGCAGTGCCATACCTTCGCTTCTTTCTGTCCTCTTTTCCTTCCCTCTGCATCCCATATCTCTCCTCCATGTGCTGTCTGAGGGAAGATGAATAGCCCTTTTCAGTGATATTAATAATATGAGCTCTTGCTGAAGTGTAAGAGGTAAAGCTTGTGAACTCAGCATTCTTTCACACTGACTTCATGGCTGGGATGCCTTTCCTTATTTTTTTTCTTTCTATCTCTCAAATTCTCTTTGGCCCTTGATCCCTCACTTTCTTTTTATTTCTCCTTAGTCTGTGCTGTCTACTTAAATCCCACCCTTCCTCCTCCTCAAGGTACCCAAGCCCTGTCCATGAGGCCTAAAAACCTATAGAAGACGATGCAGTTTGCTTAGGTATTCTTGGCACAGAGAAGACTTTTCTGAAAAGATCAAGGCACCCTTAGGTCATTAATCTGGGAGGGGGTGATTAATAAGCTGGGAAGGTCCTACACAGGTTATGAGGAATAGCTGCTACTTATTAAACTACCTGCTGTGCATGTTTTAGCCTCCGCTTCACTGTGAGGTTGTTAAAGTCTGTTTCAGCTACTCAGCATGACTTCTTAATGGTTGTCAGGATAACCATAGCAACTGTTCCAGTTAAGGAAAGCACAGTGAAGCTACAGTTTTATAAGGGCACGAAAATACAGTACGTCATGATCTCAATTAATATCTGAATGTATTACTTTAAACTTATTTGCTTGATGTTTTGGGAATACTCATGTTCACTTTCAAACACTTCATTGCAAAAATTGTTCCCACTGTTTGTCTGTAGGTGGGTTGTCAAAGATGAACGCAACATCTGGGATTGGAAACTAAAGCCATGTGAAACTGTGCTAGAGTTGAATGTTGTAATAATGGCCAGCAGCAAGTGGGTCTCTTTTTGCCAAAACAAAAGCAGACTGAGCAAAAGTCAAATCCAGCCTTTGCTTGTGACTTCGCTTGCTTAGACTTGATAAACCACAGACTGACATCACAGTGGCTCCATCCATCTTCCACACAGGCAGTCTATGACATATACAGTCATGTATAAAATTGAGTTTTTCACAGGACTCTAGGCATTCTTTTGAAAAACTACGTAAACCTTTACTGCTTCTGTAGGAATTATGAGTGTAATTAGCAGTCAGGTGCTGCTAATGAAATATACTCTATTAATTTATCATCATCTCAAGTGTGGGTACTTCTATAAAAGCAGAATTTTTGGTCTAAATGCTCCTGACCAGCAAGTATCAGCAATGATCTCAGAAAAGCTATTTTTGTTGCGCATCTATATGGAAAGGGTTATAAGGCCATAATCTGAAGTCTATCATTATAGAGGGAGAAAGTGCAAAACATTCAAGACAACTGTTGGTCGTAACAGGAGAGAATCTTCCAGCAAATTCACCTCTAGGTCAGAAAGTACAATGCTCGGAGAAGCAGCAAAGTGTTTGGCCGTAATGCAGAGCATTATGTTTGTTGAAAACAAAACACAACATTTCAGCCCAAACACCTCATCAGATCTGTTAAATACAGTGGCGGAGGGCTCATTATTTGGGCTTCTTTTGTCACCACGGGACTTGTGCACCTTGCAGTGATTGAGGGCATGGAACAGGACAATGACCCAAAGCACAGCAGCAAGTTTCCAACAGAATGGCTGAAAAAGAAAAGAAGTCCAGACCTCAACCTAATTGAAATGCTGTGACGGGACCTTAAGAGAACTGTGCATATATGAATGAGCTGAAGCAATGTTATAAAGAAGAGTGGACTAAAAATCCTCCACAAGTGAGAGACTCATAAAACCACAGAGAAAACGATTACTACAGGTTGTTGCTCTTAAAGGTGTTTCTACAAGCTACTGAATCACAGGGTTTACCTAGTTTTCCAAGGACTGCATAGAGTCCTGTGAAAACTTTCTTTTTCACCTGACTGTAGCTAGCAACCAGTTAGCTTCATGCTGGATGGAGCTGCCAGCCTGACTGTGTTTGATGGATAAGTTGTATGAAAGAAGGAGATAACCGCTGTAATTTCAATTAAGTGGATTGTGGGCAGTGGCTGTGAAGCCTGTGGGCACAATCGCCTTGGATTTATTGATCACCTTAGATGAGAGGATGGAGCTGAAGAGGAAAGATGGTCAAATCTGACTGAAAATCAATTGTTACAGTAGCCAAGCTCTGCTTTATTTTTTTTATAATAAACAGTGCAAGACCTATAACACGAAGCTAGTCAAGGAAACCATACATTTATTAGAAAAAGGTTAACAGAGATAATAAATTAAGCTAAATTCTAGATCAGCTTCTTTTTGCCACTGGTGGATTTGCCACCTGCTGGCCAAATGAAGAATGCAGGTCCAAGGGACATTTTCCCTAAACTGGCCTCACCTTTCATAAACATGGGCTATATCCACTACTTATATACAGTGTTTTGTTGTTTTACAATGTGTTGGTGTCTTGGACTATTTTGTAGCCTTGAGCCCTAACTTGTAGGTGTCTGATTGCCTAGCAACAGCTGTTAAATAAGAAATAGCTGGAGCAAATTGGTCAATTGTTTTTGTACTTAACCTTTAAAATCTTGTCTTATATTCTAGGAATAGCATGATTAAGCATGAAAGAAAAAAACAACACCAGGCTCACCCTCTCAGTCACGTTTGCAGACATGAGCAGCAGTTTTGGTTGCATCCGCACGTCAGATTTCCCATTTCTGTTTACCTGGTCCTCCACTGAGCCCTCTCTGTGATGCGTTGACCTCGGTTTATTGTTCACCTTGTGTGAAATAGAATAAATCTGTTACCTCAAAGCCCTGTTGCATGTTGTAATTTTTTCATTCTCACATGCCATCAAAAAAACAAAACAAAAAAACATGTCATCTTACCTTAATATAAAAAAAATCTTCGCTTCTTCCAGACCTTGAGTGGGAGAGGCCTTTGGAGGGATGAGTGGAGGATGCGGAGCCCTGAGTGAAGCCGCACTTCAGTAACCCGTCAAGGTTGCAACCTCCACTCTTTCTGTGGCTGCTTGTTCCCTCCTTTAACCTGTGCTGAGATGCCTTGCAGTGTTTGCTGCTGAGGCTATTGTCATTGAGGACACTGCTGACACTACCCATGGTCCTGTAGGTAAAGGCACGGGCGAGGTGCAGCTGAAGTCTAAATGCTGAGGTTACACTGAAGTGAGGGAAAGATACATCTCGTGACCCCACGGAGGTTCTGTCAGTGGCTTCATCTGTGAAACAAGAAAGGGATTAACACAAAGAATGCACAGTATCCTTAAATGGAAGATTTTTGTTCCATGGAAAGGATACAGCCTTAGTTTAGTTTACTCATCTCATAGTTTACTTTTGATGCGTATCACTGTTGTTTAATTGTTTTGTTTCTTGTTCAGTCTATCGTGCAGTGTTGAAGCAGGTGTTTAAATTTGCAAAGCAAACAAACTGAAAAAAGTGTCCATCTTGGCACTCTGCCTGGCTGTGCATGTTTAGATTTATGACTTAGCCGTTAAATTTGACAAATAACCCTTTGGGTGCCCTTCCTCTAAACAAACTGGCAATTAGACTACTTACTGCCTTCTCAACAATTGGCTGGGGCTGCCATCTGAATATCATTTTCTATTTGCTATTGTTTCGGAACATATTACAGATAGACCGGCAGCAATTATGAAATAAAGATTAAGTGCACAGAACCTGTGTGAATTTATGTAGTTAACATTTTTAATTACATTCTACAAGGACATTTATTTGCACAGTCACACGTTATGAGTAATGCTGTCCCATTTTCTCCGCCTTCTTTCAAAGATAACCAGACCCCAGATGTTGCTATCATGCTCTCTAACCCACAAGGGAAAAGTCCCCTCAGCAGCAGATAAAGGGCTCCTAGAACCACATGGTCCTGAGCTTTAAAGCATTTAATAATGGCCACAGCAACAAAGCATGTGACTAACGACCTCCTATAAGTTCCATATATCCAAGCTATTGCATTTGGCTTGAGTTTAATCCTTAATTTATGGTTGCACTCCAGTGTTTGTAAGGAAACTAACTGTCATTGTACTGTTCCTGAGATGCCTCATAGGGAGTACTGATCAAGGCTGTGACTTTTTTATTCACCCTAAAACAAAAGTAAGGGAATTAAGACATGTAAAAAAAAAAATGTTTAAAATCAACAAGACACCAACTGACACAGAGTGGCGTGCATACAGAAAAATAAAAGTATTGTTGGGCTTATAGCAGAAAAGAAACATTTTAGATTAGTCTAGAAAGAAAGAAAGAAAGAAAGAAAGAAAAGCATTGTGCAGAAATACACAAAGACCACTAATAATAAGAGACATCTTCAAGCACAGCTTCAGTTTTGAGTCTCAATTTTTTCAGGATAAAATTCTAAGTATGTTCTACAAAGTAAACAAATCCTGAAAATGTTGAATAATGGCAAGTGATGGTAAATTCGTCTAAAGTTCGTCTAAAGTCTAAAGCGAAGCAGTCCCGTGCACCACTGTAGTAAACAGTCTTTGACATGCCTGTGTCTGCTGCTGTTTTATTGTGCCTGAGTGACTGCTGCTAAATCTAAACTCCAGCCTTCACCATCACTCTCAGATATTAGCATCTACCGCTGACATGGGACTGATGTAATGAAACAATAGATTTTACTTACTGCCAGGTCAAACTAAACATCCATCTCTAGCAAGGCTGCCGCAGAGTCATCTATCCAGTCCCGCAGAAAACAGAAAGGCAGACATGTGTATGTCTCTGTGCGCGCGCGTGTGTATGTATGTGTGTGTGTATGAACGAACAAACAGCAAATGCAAACACTATTGCCACGGCCAGGGTCTGCTAACTGTTTGTGAAGGGGGTGGATCTTTCTGCTTTTCTTTTCAGCCTGTAACCGGCTTTGCATCATAACTGACATGTAAATTCAAGCGCGTGTATGTGTGTTTTTGGACCTCCCACTCCTCTCAGGGGATCCAGTGTACAACATGTGCTCCATAGAACTGGCGTGTGCCGCTCAAGTGATTAACTCTCAGCCCTCACAAAAGATCTTTTACACCCCCCACCTTCACAGTGCACCTCCCTCCACTCTGCACACCCCGTTTGTGCATCCACTAACTGTGTTATGCCCATTCATCCTTCCCTCTCTCCTTTTTTCCATCAGTCCCCCCCTCATCCATCCGTCCCACTTGGTGCCCTGCACCCACCCTGAATAAACAACAGTTCATCCTAAGGAGAAAAAAAGGCGCTCGCCCTCTGTCTTTTGGCTCTTTGTCTGTTGAAGTGTGCCTCCTTTGTGTGGACTCTTCTGTGCCAGTTGATGTATTCTCTCCAAAATGCCCAGGACCATATTTGACTGTTAAATAAATGACTAGTCCTCAAAATAAGACTGCTGGAGAGCATCAGTTTTAGAGCGATTTACCACCATTCTGCCTTTACGCTGTTTGTTCAGGCATACACCCACAGACCAACTCTTTCACAGACACCTTTGCGTGTCAACAAAAATTGCACATACTCTCACAGTCTCATTGCTGGAGTCCAACTCTCTCTAAGGCAGTAAAGCATTCAGCATCCCACAGAGCCCAGACTGTTGACAAAAACCCTTGTGGATGAAATACAATCAAGCCCAGCAACAGGAAAATATACAAGGCACTGTGTTCCAAATAACAAACAACAACAACAAGGGAAAAGATATGGCCTTTCTCTGCAACTGACAAAACAAGTTTAAATCTTACATCCCATTTTTGTCACAAGTAAACATATAATTTCTGTTAATGTGAGGAAGCAGAGTGCTTTGCCATGTATCTAGACAGAACACAGCAGATTTACAGATATTGATAATGTGATACAAAAATCAATGAAAAAAAATCACTTGTTTAAAATTGAACTAATAGCGTGCTGTGGAAAGAAGCAAAACCATACTATGGGCTCTGGATGTGCTGAAAGAATTGCAGAAAAGTGAATCATATTGCATCATACTGTCTGAAACCTTTCACCATAAAGTGTTTTCACAGTCTTTTTGCTCTTTATGTAATAATATACAATATTTCTATAGATGGGCCATAATTTTTTACAGCGGCGCTATTCACTCATGCTTTCAGCTGGCTCCCATTGTTCCTCAATTAGTCGTGTTCAGACCCTGAAGCCTGCTTTCTGAACAATGATCCTGACATTTTACTTTTGTTACTACTGACATGCTACTCAGAACTGATCAATTTCGCGTCTCTTTGACGCAAATATAGCAATTTGAAAATCTTTTCATTGCCCTTTCATTCAAAAAATTTAATAAGCAATATAAACAGTTGATTCCACAGCCTTTGAGGGGACAGCATGATTTAAGACCTTTGGTATGTTGGGACTGAGGAGTGTGAGTGTGTGTGGATGCATGCAGATATCTAATCACATATCTGACTGGCTGCATGTTTTTCAGTGTCTGCACAAAAGAGCGTTGTGCACTCGCTTATTGTGTGTGTGTCTGTGTGCAGGCAGGGGATGATGTTTGTGTGTGTGTGAACGTGGACGCTGTGTCATCTAACCCCAGCTGACCTGCTTGATACTAAGCCCCACCCCGCACAGGACCAGCTGACACTACACCCCTATTCCCCACCCGCACCCGAAAATACACACA
>VVHJ01000088.1:21709-50561 GCA_015107715.1 Tylochromis polylepis | reverse complement strand
CCAAACTGCCAACAACAACTCCTCTCCATCTGGTATGAAAACCTGTCTCGACTCCACCAGCAAACAACAGCAGTTAAGATTCTTCTCGTTCTTGGTGTAGCTCTTGGGTTACCTATACTGGCTTTTATTTACTGGATAGCACCATCAAGTAAGGTTAGTTTTACAAAAAAGGTTGCACACAACCTCATAACCTAACAGACTTTTCTTTTAGGAAACATCTGAGACACTTTTAACCAAACTTAAAGGAGTTAACCTTAGGCTTACATTTGTCTGCCATACAAATGTTGCATTATGCCTGCTGGACTTTAAATTGCCAAATTCTGGTAACACGAAGTTAACAAAGCTGTAATGCAACATAGAAAGATGTAATGTAAAATAGTGCTGACTTTTTTCAGTTTCCTATGAAGTTTTTCTGATTAGCGATGTTTCAGACTTAAGCACTGCTATATATCTTTTGATGTATAAAACATATCACTGAAATATATCAGCAATATGTGATTTTAATTTTTGAAACACTGTCCACATGTTCCACATGTTACATTTTTTACATTTAGTTCTGTTTGTTGTCTCTCGCTTCAGTTAGGGAAACTTATGTGTGGCCCTTTCCTGAAGTTTGTGGCGCACGCAGCTTCCTTCATGATATTTCTTTGCCTACTGGTCCTGAACGCAGCTGACCGCTTTGAGGGATCTTCACTGCTGCCCAACATGACCATCCATGATTACCCTTCACAGCTTTTTCGTATGAAGACCACACCCTTCACCTGGATGGAGATTCTCATCATATCTTGGATCATAGGTCATGAGTGTAAACATACTTTGCCCCCCACCAATATCAGTTTCTCATTAGTTTAGTCAGTTTTCTCTTATTATCACACTGCCGTGCATGTCAGGGTAAGAACATCAGTCATTCAGGAGTTATTCATCTTCACACATCTGCTGTGTTAAAAATTGCCCACATTCACCACAAAAAAAAAACCCTCCCCTCAAACTACAGACCAAACTTTGAAGCCATGTCAAACACGATTTACCAATAATAGCAATAAAAAATTTGTGATTTGTAAATACTATCCAAATCTTTTTAATAATGTTTGTACATTGTAAGATTTTATTACACTAGTTCATATAAGAGAGCAAAAATGTGACTGCCAATCACTTTTTTTCCCCCACAGGGAAGATCTGGGAAGCATGTAACAACATTTGGTCCCAGGACATCCGGGAGTACATATCAGAACCCTGGAACCTTCTAGACTTTAGCATCTTGACCATTTTCATGACGTCTTTCACTGCCAGATTAATGGCTTTTTGGCATGCATATTCAGCCCAGTGTTATATCGACAAGCACCATACTAGCTTGTCCAACATGACGTTACCCTTCGAAATACAATATTTCCAGCTTGGTAAGTGTAGACCAAAAAAATTTCAAGTGTTGTTGGTATTATGAGTAAGGATTCAATATTTGTTTACATTGTTAAAGAAAAAAAACTGCCTGTCTTAGATTTTATTTTGTTCTAATGTTACACTGGACAAAGAAACAAACAAACATTGGATTGATAATTTTACCCTCTCAATAACTTTAGGCCTAATTTGAGTTTTTTTAATTCATCATTAAAATAAAAAAGGATCTTTGTTGTTATTTGATTTAGGAATCTTAACACAAGGAATAGTATTAACAGAGACAAAGTTTACATCATAAAACCTGTTCTCACATGCAGCATCTCTCTCTTTTTTCCTAGCTCGAATCCACTGGATGCCCTCAGACCCGCAGCTTATTTCCGAAGGCCTTTACGCGATTGCGGTTGTGCTTAGCTTCTCCCGCATTGCATACATCCTGCCTGCCAATGAGAGCTTCGGGCCTTTGCAGATCTCTCTGGGAAGAACAGTAAAAGACATCTTTAAATTCATGGTGGTTTTCGTAACAGTATTTGTGGCTTTCATGGTAGGAATGTTCAATCTGTACTCATACTACCTTGGAGCCAAGCACAATGATGCCTTTACAACGTAAGTGTCAAACTATTTCAAAAATACAGTTTTTAGGAAAGTATGATCAAATAATGCCTTTAGATGCAAACTGTGTCTAATTAATGTGGCACAATGGTTGAACTATACTAAGTAAATTCTGATTTCTGTATTACTCCAGGCTTGAAGAGAGTTTTAAAACTTTATTTTGGGCCATCTTTGGGTTGTCAGAAGTGAAATCAGTGGTGATTGACATTAACCATAAGTTCATTGAGAATGTAGGCTACGTTCTGTACGGCGTGTACAACATCATCATGGTGGTCGTCTTGCTGAATATGCTCATCGCCATGTTTAACAGCTCTTTCCAAGAAATTGAGGTACAACTTTCATCATTTATATTTCTAATTTAGTACTGATTTGACTGGTACTGCATGTTAAGCCTGACTGAAAAATTCATCAGCGTTCTAAATTTTCACCTGTTGCTTCTTTGTCGTTTTGCTGTGGGTTTTTTTGTGTGGTTTTTTTTTTTGGCTGCAGGACGATGCAGATGTCGAGTGGAAATTTGCTAGAGCTAAACTCTGGTTCTCTTACTTTGACCATAGTGGTACACTGCCTGTGCCCTTCAATCTTGTGCCCAGCCCAAAATCAGTATCTTGTCTATTGCTGGGTATAAAGGATTTTATCTGGAACGTACCTCCAGGCAGGCACAATGAAAATTCACGCAATGAGACGGAGCTTAACAATGTGAGGCACCACCAATGTCGTTTGATGAAACAAACATTTCAATCAAGGGAGTTTTGCAAATAAATTTTGTTTAAATGTACTAGTTGGAAGATATATCAGCTCAGCGGGTCTACAGGGCCTTCTTTTGTCACATTAATAAGCATACATTGCGGTTGTAAGTACCTACGTTAACACCTTCTTCTTTTGGTTGTTTTTGTCTTAGTTAAGACAACAGGATGATCCGGCTGGGGAAGCATCTCTTTGTCCGACCCGTCATCAAGTAAAGAATTTTAAATCTCCAAATGCTGATTAACTGGTTAATAAAGGAGCTGTCATAAATTGTCTTTCCTGATAAAAGTTTTGCATACATAAACAAGTGAACATAAAAAAATGCAATGTTAGTAATTTTAGTGTCATCTGTGGAATCACATCTATGGAACTGTATACGGCACAAAGTAAATTTGCTGTATATACACATAAGGGCCCAAAACATGTCAGTCCAAATTTTCTCTTTTGTGAGGGAAATAATTGGCAGAGCAGAATGAAACTATAATCATGTCTTTATTACTTTATTACAGAAAATAATGAATTGCCTCATTAAAAGATACATCTTAAAAGCACAGAGGGATAAAGATAACGACGAAGTGAATGAAGGTAAGTTCTTCTGGGCTACTTTTCGTGCCAGGATCGCCATATAATGAAAAACATAATTTTATGCTTTTCACTTGCTGTTCCTCAGGTGAACTGAAAGAGATCAAACACGACATCTCCAGTCTTCGCTTTGAGCTCCTGGAAAGGGAGAAGCACGATTTGAAGACACTAACAGAGCTCATAAGGCAGCTGGAAGAAGTAATGCACGTGAGGCAGAAAGAAGAGCAGAAGCATACACTGGATATGGTTTCTTAAAAACCATAAAGATTAGAAATGTATTTCCTGGACACACTCCATCCTTCTCATTAATGAAGGATTCAGTCAAGGCTGAATGTTTCTTTTTAACACACAACTTTCGGACAAAACTTACTTGATAAAGCTACATATTTTGTATTCATTATAAAAAAAAATTCCTCAGTTTTCTCCATAGTGTAAACTTATGAATTTGTTTGTCTTTTTTCCCCCCTGCGCCTGTGTCTGAACAGTTCGTTTATTGCCACGATAAAGGAGCTGTAATATAATGTAACTTTTCCTGTTGCTCCGACTCAGCTACACAAGTATACACTTCTGAGTTGACTGCTGTCATCTGCGTGATTTGTTTTGGAGGTGATTCACCTGGTGCTAAAAAACCAGAAAGCGGTTCAGATAAAGCGGAAAGATATGTTTGATTGTGTCAGTCACAGGTTTGTGAGTCAGACATAACACTCAATTAAGCTTCTTTTTGATAACTGCGCTTAGTGTAGCTAGAGGTAAGACGCTACTTTTTTCTGTAATGTAACTGTATACATTTTTTTTCTTAAATGCTGTTCTTTGTCAAAATGTTAATTACCTGAGTATAATGTTTACTGAATGCTATTAAAGTTGCTGTTGTGCTCTCTCATGCTGGGTGTTAGGCACAATATCTGAGAACAGTGTCACCTGTCATGTAGCCATCCAGCTCGCCTCCATGTAGCGAGGCAAAAAGACTAAAAGCTACAACCAGGCTTTAACTGTCAAGCCTGTGAATAATGCAGCTGTGAAGCATTTACACCAAGGACAGACATGGCTGTCATAAAACAGTGAAACTGATAAAATTACCACCAAAAGAATCTATAACATTAACATCACGATGAAATTTACCCCATGTGTCTGAAATATTAGAAATGTGATTAAATGAGGGGATTTATCAAAGCCCGTTGGTGGTCACTGGGAGCTATATTTACAGTTTAAAAACTTGTGAGAAAACGAGGGCACTGCAGCACATTAAAGAACACATTGTGAAGATATGAAGAGCAATTACAGCATGAGAATTGTTTCTGATGTTGTCAAAAACATGACGCAAGAGATAGGGACCAAGGTCTTTGTGTGAATAATAACGACATGCATCAGCAACATTCACATCTGACTGATTTCCTTTAAAAATAAAACCCTCTATAGTATCTAACAAGGTTAAGGCCAAAGATAAAACAAAAAAGTCAGTCAAGGTAAAGGGCGATTTTATGACACATTAGCCATTAGATGGCCACAATATGGGTGATATTCCTCACTTTATCGAAGTCTCTTTATTTATTCATTTGTCTGCAGTAAAACGATGATGCTTAAACGCAGGGTTAGTTTCCGAGCACTGTGAAATCTATTAAATATGAAAAAGAAAGCAGTCAATTAAAGTCATAAAATATAATATTCTGAAGAAAACTAATAAAACAGACACCTTACCTTTGACAGTCTTACCTTGTCTCACATATATGATGTCTCAAATGATAGAATTTCACATACTGGACAGAAGTAAGAACAAAATATTTGAGATTTAGCAGAAATCACAAGTGTGATGTTGGAAACGATTATCCATTTTGTGAGTTACTGTTATTTTCTTCTTTCAGATGACGATAAGAGATTCTAGTACTTTCTCTTTTGGTAATAATGCCTTCCCCATATTTTACTTAATTCATGAACTGTAGGGCGGAGACAAAAGGCCATTTGCATTGAAGTGATGCACTGTCGATTCTCCTCTTTGGCAGTCTATTGTTTAAGTCTGGTGTGAGCGCAGTGCAACCACATAGATGTCTTGGCTTGGATTCTTCCCCTCGCAACCTTTGGAGGACGGTTATAGACAGAAGGAGGAATACTGCGAATATGTGAAACAGGAATAGAAAAATCAATGTGACTTTTAGAGATGACTACTACCAGCACAAGGTTATGCTTATAAATCTGCTGAGTTCATTATCGACTGGAGTTCGTAGTTTCGCTCTCTAATCTACACTGGCCAAAACTTTAAAAAAAATAAATAAATAAATTATATATATATATATATTGATGGAATAGACCTTATATGAATAGACCTTATGTGAAAGAAAAACAAGTCACAGCTTTTCTCCAAGGGGAGGAGGCCTACAGGAAGGTTACCAAATCACAGCTTATCATCCACCTTCCAACCTCCGAGCGCTCTCCACTCTCTGTTGTGCGCTCTCCACTCTCTGTTGTGCGCTTAGAGGCTGACAAAATGGAGAGTAAAACAAACGGGAAGATGGGCACCAACAGTACTTCGGTCGCTGAAACAAGCCTGAGTGACGTGACTGAAGCTGGATACAGTAGGTCAAATACAAAATTGCCGGCCGATTCACGGTCTCTAAATTACAGTTCCTCTGTGCGTAATTTTGGAAACGTTAGCACACTGATCCAAGGTCTTAATTCAAGCCCTGACTGCGCAGTTTTTAAAGACTGTAACATACTCGATCCTTCACTTGGAGCAAAACATTTTTATGACCGTAACAGAGAATATCTTAAATGTGACGGTGTTCCGTGGGAAGATTTTGTTAAAGTTCAGCGGACAAACGTGGCCACATCCGAAAGTTTCCCAGGCGCAAGTCTCCCCTCCACCTCCGGGGCTTGCAAGATCATCAAAGATGAAAAGGAGCCTTCTGTGATTATGGACATCCCCTGTCACAACTTTGATCCATCAACCGAGATTTCTGCTCTCGGTACCTGTTCTGACACCGACAGTAAGCAGCACTTAGGGCTTAGCGAAGGCGAATCGACAAGTTTCACATCAGCCGCTGCAGTTTCCCGACCGGGGCTGGAGGTTTCTCCAAATTTTCTTATGGACTTGAGCCAGTCAGACCAGCTTGGAAACTCAGTAAGGACTGACTCCAGATGTAGTTTGTCCGGGAAAACTGCCATTAACTTCGATCCCAACGCGCAAACAGCTGCGCAACTGTCGATATATAAGACTGATGTTCCTCGTTGGCAGATGCAAGCATCTCCAGGTGAGACCCAGTATTGGGGACAGTCGGCGGGGGTAAACGAGGACCCGTTCAGAACTAGTGGCTACAGTGGGATGCAGAACCAGACCCAGATTCTTCCTCAGAGGAACCCATCTCCTTTCGCCACATTCCCCAGGTAACTACTACTCAGCGCAATAACTGCCGACAGAATCTTAATCCTATTAATCGTGTCGCAAAACTATTAACACAGTTTTGGTAGATGTGAATGTTGGCACGCGTGACACGAGGATCAGAGAGTAGCCTAATTAATTACACATCTGACAACAAATACTTTATCATTTTACAGCGATGAACGGTTTCTGAGTATTTCTGAATCTAACAAAAATAAATAAATTTTTATCTAATGCGGAATCCACAGCACTCAGTAGTCTTTGTCTGCATATAAATTTACTTTCCCCCCCAGTATGCCACCTCAGAGACTGTGTGTGATCTGTAGTGATGAGGCATCTGGCTGCCACTATGGAGTCTTAACGTGTGGGAGCTGTAAAGTATTTTTTAAAAGAGCGGTTGAAGGTGAGTAAAGAAAATCTTGAACAAATGTCAAATAACCACAGTTTCCTTATATGTCTATCTATCTATCCATCCATCTATCTATATATTTATATATTCAGTAAAATACTTCACATTTCTGTTGAACTACTACTAAAGGTAAAGTCATCAAGTACAACACTTTAATTACTTCCATTTTTATTTTAGCTCAACAACATTTTACCATCTTTTCTTTAATTCATCATGTGAACTCAATATGTCTGTGAAGGTTCTCAGTCATCCAGGTCATGGTAGTCTAAGGAGCTTGGAAAGAAAAGCGTCTGGACTTCTTTAAGTTTCTTCTCATCTGAGAAGCTTCTTCAGTTGCTGAAGAAGCCTCTTGGATGAGAGGTGAAACGTCTTCAAGAAACTTAAAGAAGTCCAGACGCTTTTCTTTCCAAGCTCCTTAGACCACGTGAACTCAAATGCACATATTCATTCATCACACTTTGTTTTCACTGCTTTACTCCTTATAGTGTACTGTGTGTTTTTCTTTCATTTGACTCTGTCCTCATGTCTGTCATTCAACATGCTGCATAATGTACTACTACTATATGTAAACACAAATGAAAAATCTCTCTTTGTGCTTAGACATGTATTTTCTCTGTTAATCTGTAAGAATTGTTCCTAAAAAACAAGCTAAAAGAATAATAATGACCTTTTGTGGTAGTTGTTAAAGGTTATTAGCAACAGTCTAAGGAGCTTGGAAAGAAAAGCATCTGGACTTCTTTAAGTTTCTTGAAGACGTTTCACCTCTCATCTGAGAAGCTTCTTCAGTTCTAAGAGCAAATGGTGGAGAGTCCCAGATTTAAAGCCTTATGGGAGTGTCCCCCCAAGAGGGTCATAGACCCCCTGTTGATCCTCTACCTAATCACACGAGCCCAGGTGTGAAAATGGGTGTGGGTCTCAATCAGCCAAGGTTTCGGTGAACCCATTGTGAAAACCTATCCCCACACTATCATGTGATTACCTGAGGTCAAACGGCCCAGGATGTGAGTGGGCGTTAAGGCGTCTGGGAAAGGATCTCAAAACTGGATTATAGATAGCAGACAGTTGGTGTCGTAAACCACACTCCCATAAGGCTTTAAATGTGGGACTCTCCACCATTTGCTCTTAGAACTGAAGAAGCTTCTCAGATGAGAGGTGAAACGTCTTCAAGAAACTTAAAGAAGTCCAGACGCTTTTCTTTCCAAGCTCCTTAGACTACCATGACCTGGATGACTGAGAACCTTCACAGACATGTTATTAATAACAGTATCACAGTTACTAGTGTACATCCTATTCCTCCTCTTGGAGTTTTTTCCCCCCTGTTATCTTGCAGTGTGAGATATAGTAGAGCCACTATGTCTCACCGTGGCCATGTCACTCTGTCCTCACAGCCTTGCCTCTATCTAATTTTCTGCCAGAGTGCTGCAGTGTGGAGTAGAGTATTCATGCTAATAGCCAAGAGCTCTTCAACACATTCTCTTCTTATTAAAGACCTCTCCTATTTCCTACATATTTGGAATGGAGAACTGCTAAAACTTTTTTCCATTGTCTGTACCTATTCATTCAACAGGCCATCACAGTTATCTCTGTGCTGGGCGGAATGACTGCATTGTGGACAAAATTCGGAGAAAAAATTGCCCCGCGTGTCGTCTTCGAAAGTGCTATCAAGCAGGAATGATGCTTGGAGGTATCATTTGGTTTTATTTATCATGTAGTCCCAAGAAACTCCCTGAAACCATGTTTAACACCAAAGATTTTTAGATCTGTTTAGATTAAAAAGAAAATCATAACTCAAAAAAACTTAACAAAAAACCCCCCAGAATATTTTACTCTTTCAAATGTCTTATCGGCGCAAATTTAGTGGTTTCCAATCAGATCAAACCAGACTTTGTGTTCATGTCACAGGGAGGAAAATGAAGCGCTTTGGGGCCTTGAAAGACACAGGTTTGACCCCATCCCTGATGTTCCGGTCCCACTTGACCATGCCCAGTGACAGCCAGGCCTTGACTCCCATGTCTTACATACCAGGCATTCATGAGCTACAACTCTCCCATCAAATGATCAGCATCCTTGAAAACATCGAACCGGACGTGGTGTACTCTGGTTATGACAACTCCCAGCCTGATGTTCCCCATCTTCTGCTCAGCAGTCTTAACAGGCTGTGTGAGAAACAGCTGATCTGGATGGCGAAGTGGTCAAAATCTCTCCCAGGTAACAGCTTTCTGCATCTCAGGGCCATCACAGTTGTTGCCATGGGGATCTGCTGGGAGGCCTTATAGGAAGTCTAAAGTCCTATACGCCAAGATATTAGACTTTGTAATGCCTTGAATATTGTCAGCGAGTGAAGTGTTTTCAAGTGGTGACAGGAAATTTTAATATAGTTTAATATGATTGTGAACACCCAACGAGACAAAAATATTACTGTTACTGGAAAACCAACGTGTATATGTATATGAGAAGAAATGTTATGAATGAAATGTTCTTCTTCTTCTTTTTTTTTAGGTTTTCGTAATCTACACATCAATGATCAGATGACACTCATCCAGTACTCGTGGATGAACCTGTTGGTGTTCTCTCTTGGGTGGCGCTCCTTTCAGAATGCCACCAATGAATATTTATACTTTGCACCTGATCTGGTTCTTAGCCAGTAAGTAACCACAGTCATAGGCAACTGAAATTGGCTTTCGGTTGATGATGATTCATGAACTCTTTTATCCACAAGTCAGTGATTTCGGTTGAGAAAGAGGCTATTGGTTATCCAGAGACGTAAACCATTTTGTGCTTTTGTCCATTAGGGAGCAATTGAGGAATTCTCCAATTTACGACCTCTGTCTAGCGATACAGTTTATTCCTCAGGAGTTTGCAAGTCTTCAAGTTACACGTGAAGAGTATCTTTGCATGAAAGCCATAATATTGCTCAACACAGGTAAGACTCTTATGCCGTTAAGGAGACTTACAAACTAAGCTATGATCAGTTACAGCTGCATTGCACAATAAAGACAGTTTTGTAAAAACTGTAAGCATCTTGATAGGATTTATGTAGCAACTGCTATCAATCCTAGATTAAATAGCTGCATTTACCTTTAAATTCATTGCTGGCTGGCACTTGCATAACATCTCCCCGGCATTTCTTTACTTTTTCTAACGATACTGTTTCGAAATGTTTAGTGTGTTTTGTTTCTGTTTTTTTTTTATAAGTATTAAAGTATCTTCTCTGCACTTAGTGCCTCTTGAAGGATTAAAAAGTCAGGCAGCATTTGATGAAATGAGACAAACCTACATCCGGGAGCTGACCAAGGCTATTCACATGAAGGAGAAGGGCATAGTGGCAAGTTCCCAGCGATTCTACCGCCTCACCAAACTCATGGATGCCATTCATGATGTATGCTTTCCTACAGAGCTCAGTATAACCGTATACATTTCTGCCACTTTAACAACTACCAAGGCAAAAACTGATGTTTGTCTTTTAACAGATAGTAAAGAAGGTCAACCTGTTCTGTTTGAGTACCTTCATCCAGGCAGATGCCATGAAAGTGGAGTTTCCAGAGATGATGTCAGAGGTCATTTCCTCCCAGCTTCCCAAAGTCCTTGCAGGCATGGTGAGGCCACTCTTATTCCACAACAAATGACATTGCCAGCACAGAAACTGCAGCTCTGTGAAGACAGCTTGCGACTGGATTACTCATCCCAGTGTTACTGGATTCTTCAGAGCCTTCATTAATCCTGATTTGCCAAAATGCCTCTAATTTGCTTGAGGTGAAACAGGATGACCACGTTTCTTAAAATGTTTTTAGCAGAGACATATCTTGAAAATTATAAATTTAGAGGCATCAGTCAATAAAGTTCCTGTGTTTTATTCAGGTGTATCCACCATTTCCATTCCTACAGCTTATATATAAAGCTTGCTTCGTGCATAGTAGGTTTCTAAAACCACTAGAGATACTCATATTTTTGTATCCAAAATAAATAAAAAATATATACAAAAATGCTAACATTTGTCCAAAAAAAGTGCAGAATAAATTGAAAATTTTGACTTAGGCTAATCAATACAGGATACCAGCATAGGGACTCACTATACCTACTTAAGGAAGGTGAAACTTTTAAAATAACGATCTTTAAAATATTTATAAGAAAGAAAAGTGACCTACAGCCATATTTTTGTAACAAAACTCAGCTCACAAGCTTTAATTTACATCCATATCTGCATCAACATGTAAATGATGAGATTTTAATGCGATGCAAGTGACAACTGCAAACATGTTTAATACCATTAACGTTGCACTGTTAAGAAATCCAGACCATTCAAGACAATAACCACATTTTCTCCTGATTTATCGCAACTTCTGAGTTCTTTGGCCAGGAAATGCGACAAATTTGAAGTAAAACATTACTGGCTTAACAAGATAAAAGGGCCCAAATGTAAAAAATAAAATAAAATTGATTGTCATGTAGTTATGGATAGGCAGAACACAATGCTATCCTTGAGGAGAACTTTACTGCCACAAGGCTTTATCTCCACTCACTAACTATAGCAAAGAAATTTGGACAACTGGTCTAATAAATCATGCTTAAGTTTATTTATAGACATGTTTATGCACTGTCAGGATACAGTAGATGTCTGCAAGGCAGCAAACTTCCAGTATATAAAAGGATGCCAAACGTTACATATTTGGGATATGAATATCATTTCTGTGATATGATTTGCCCCTGCAAATCCAGACTCTAAGGAAGTACAAGTCCAGCAATGCTGTTCAAGGCCGCTTTGCATTCCTAACATGTGAAAGGAAAAGAAAAGAACATCCTGATCTTGGCAACAGCGAAACTAAAAATGCACTCCCAGAAACAGTTTGCCTAGCCAGAGAAACATTTACTTCAAAGTAATCTTGTTGTTGATTTTTCTTTTATGCTTTTCTTAAAATGGTATCAATGAACTTCTCATGTAATTAGAAACTTTTCATTAGAAAACTGCTGTGACAGAAATAGAGCTTTAACTGTTAAATGGCACCTTTAGTATAATGTAACGCGATGCTTGTCTAGTTGTCATTACCAGCACACCGGTATCAGCGACACTTCTCGTAACATTCATTTGTAACATTATTAAAAAAAACAACAACATGTGATATATATTTAACGTGAGCAGTGTATAGCAATAATAAAAATAATAATGTCATGAGAAGTAAATATCTTTTGATGTGAAATTACAGAGAAAAAGACTTACAAACTTTAAATGTACAGTACAGTACCGTGTAGCTAACCAGAAAGTGCACTGCAGCAGTGAGGAGATTCAGTGGATGAGCAATGATCAGAGTACAAAAAAACCCATGAAAATTAAGGTGCAAACCCATTATACTTTTTCTTCTATTAGATTCAAATAGATCTTCTCATTTTAAATCACAGCTTGTTAAATTACAGTCAATAAAAATGTTTATGAAACAGCAGATTTCCATTAACGTCTTGATGAGTACATTTTTGCATATATAATGGGAAGTTAAAATATGATATTTTTCTGAGAATAAAAATGTGTGAAATGGGATACGATGTTGCTTGGTGATTTTGTAAGTGAACACTGTCACTCAGAGCAGCCAGTAGGCAACATAATTAAATCTAACAATAATGTCCATTCTCCAGAAACACACAATAGTCATTACAGTAAGGGAGGTATATCTCTGGACTTCTCACACTGTTTAAGCAATTATTGACCTGCTTGATAGCTGCTAAAAATGCATAATATGCATTAGTATAATAATAGGGACATTACAACAATTAACCACACTGTGCGTATTTTTTTCCATGGATACCATGGAAAGATGCAAAGGTTACCACCTGTTAGAGGAAGACAACATAATTCTCTGGGATTAAACCTGTTTTTCCCTCGTATGTTGCTTGGAGCCAGCCTGGTTCAACAGAGGGGTAGACTGCAGGACAGAAGAGAGAAAAACATACCGAGCCAGTGAAAAAAAACAAACAGATTCAGACTTCTGATCTGGAATAAGCTGATTTGAATCACTGAGCCTATATCTGACTGCATAATTTACAAGAATTGATGAATATTAGATTGAGGAGGGCTCTGGGCTAGTCTGCTCTTCAGATTCAGTCCCTATGAAGTATTTGTATTTTAGCCCATTGTGAAAGCAACACAAACAGTTTAAACCATTAAAGCAACAACTATTGCGGAGATCCACCAAAACAAAGGGAAACAGCTGTAAAATGTCCGGTAAATACAATCTAGCAGAGATTTGCTGAATTAAGATGCAGAGAAAATGGACTTTCAAAATGGAGAGCAATAAAAGTTTGCCTGCTAGTAAATTGTGGGGAGTATTTGTTGACGTTTATGCATTTGGCTCTGCTGGCTGTGTTAAGAGGAAGCCGGCACTGGTGCCCTTCATTACTAGGTTACAGTGACCTGCCTACGCTGTTTGTGGGCCAAGTCATCTCTTAATGGAAACAAGCAAGAGGCAATAAAAATAAAAAAAAATCCTGTCACTGTTTGGATGTTCATAATGTATATGGGAGTGTCAGGCTAAGAGCAAAAATTTTCCATTTCAACATTGGAAATTCACCAAGTTCCTGCTCTTTGCTGTCAGCACACGTCAGGCAAATGACCCCCCTCTGTGTGTACAGTATTTACACTTCCAATCAGCCTTTTAACGAATCCTTTGGAATCTTGAACCCGAAAACTTTTGCTGTAAAGTGAAGGTTAGCTTAAGAGCATACAGTTAAACGTGCATATGCGTTTGCTCTTTTTCCTGCTTACCGTTTGAGAAGTGTGCCCCCTGTGGGAAGCTGAGCTCATGACTGTGCTCTGCCTCACAGGAATACATTGCCTTGGCATCTCTGTAAAGACAACAAAAATATGCTTTCCGATCGCAGATTTAAGGAAATAAGTGTGGGATTGATTAGGTCAAACTCTTGTTTGGTGTTGTATTTTTATATCACCTCCCAACTGGAGCAGACTGTTGGGTGGAGGCATTTTCAAAAAGCAACGCTCGGGCAGCCACCCTGAAAACAATTAGAAAAAAAAACAAAAGAGTTCAGTGCACTTCATTGTGTAAAGTATGTCATGACTTATGACAAAGCCATAATTATGCCATTAAAGACATCTATGAGTGATAATTAAGATGATTTTAAGACAATGAAACAGTGTAACTGTGTGTTATCTCTTTCAATGCAGCACTGCTGTCTTGGTTTACGTGCTCTTGCCAGCATTTTTCATTGCTGAGAATGAAATGAAAGGCTTAACCACACAACATGGGAGGTTTCCTTCCTCCTGGCAGACTCAGCTTTAACACAAAGCTCAACTGAGTTAAACTATATAACAAGGCTGCACTTGACCCTGGGCATATCAACCCCAGAGTCATGGGGACAACAGAGGGCTAGGGCAAGCTAGCTGGACGCTATGTGGGAAAACTAATTGAAAGACAAGTGTGACTGGCTTCTTAGACACGACAAGTCAAAATATCTATTCATCTCAAGAGATCCAGTGCAGACTGGTGCTGGGTCACAGCAACCCAAGAGCAGGCAGAATGTAATTAAGGCCGGCTCTCCCACCAGAGCAGAAAAGACATAAATCTCACAACACACACTCATCTGCTCTTAGAAACCTCTCGATGCTCGTAAACAGATGAAGGAGAAGGCAGAAAACTCAGAGGGGAAACAGAGAGGAAGGGAGATCGAAAGAAAATCAAGTATATTGTGTAAAAGCCTGGCTGACTTGCATTTATTTTGTGGAGACATGTTAAATTCTAACTTATGATGAGCAAAATTATTCGCTTTTTAAAGCTCTTTACACTGAGCCAGGTCTTTGGTAGCCGTTGCTGACTGAATTGTCTATCCTGCGGCGGATCACTTGTTTTGGTGGAAGGTCTGGGTCCTCAGTAGGCTTTAGGCTCTCTTTGGACTCCAGTGCTGATAAACTTTGGACAGATCCAGAGCAGCTCCTGTGGCCTGAAGGGCGACATGCAAATAATAACTTGTAAATGACACATAGAAACAAAAGGCTGATGCTAAGGAACAGCTATCATGCTGCACCAAATAAAATCAGGAAATAAGTAAATATTCTTGAGCTACTGTCGGTATTTGGAAGCCCTTGAAGAATAAATCATAAGAGTGAAGCTACCCAGTTTATCTATTCTGTCCTGAAATTGACACTTTCATGAGATTCTGATCGACTTGATTTGAAGTCAGAATAACGGCAAATTACAGGCACGTTTCAAACGGCATTGCTTCACGATTATCATACCTTCGGATATATGCAGGGATTTGAGAGAGGGTGCAGTGGAGCGGTTCAGCAGCTCTGGCCTGAGGTCAGCACGGCAGTGTGGGGCTTTTTTGGGTGCAGGAGACAGCCTTGGTGTTGTGCTGACTGAGGATAAGCTAAGAGCATCCTCTGACTCGCCATCTGTGCGTCCTGTGTCCTCCCTGGAGCTGGACTCGGGACTGCTGACAAACATGGCACTCTGGGGGCCATTTGAAAGCTGTGAAGGTGTCCGACGGAGGTCCAGGAGTGACTTGTCCTGACATGTCCTCTGTCTAGAGGAAGCTGTTTTGGAGGAGGTATTTTGCTCAGAGGAATGGGAAGACAGAGACTCCATACTCCCCATGGGGGTGCTGTCTGGACTGCTGCTGAAAGCGTCACCTATGCAGGGACCAGAGAAGAGGCACACAAGGCCCTCATTAAAACCTGATTAGCAAGTAAATGATTTTGGCTTCTTTGCATTTTAGAAAAAAAATGTTTAGATATTATATTATTCATTAGCTTTAGATCTATAAAGACTTATGTATTATATGTGACTCCTTGACAAATTTAGGAGACTGTGTATAAAGATTCCTAAAGGATATTAAAGGTGTGTTTTAACAAATTGTGACATGAGACGTCATCACTTCCTTGGTACTCACTATCTGCATCTGCAAGACACAGTGTAGGAGTGTAGAGGCTCCGGGGTTTCCGGGGCCCTGTGGACAGACAGATGGCCCTGCTCCTGCGAGAGCCAGGTCGACTCTGGGGCTGGGGCAGAGGCACATTGGGATCTGGAGGCTGGTGGAAGATCTACAGGTCCAGAAAGAAGCACTGATTACTCAATACAAATACAGAAACTATGTATTTCCATGCAGTCTGGCATTTCAACATCATTTTCATCAATACTCTTCAAAAACTCTCAGTACCCAGTATATATTTTGATGAACTAACCTCTAACTATGCCATTAGTTCAAAAAAGAAAAAAGAAAAGAAAAAAATCTTAACCACCAGACATCTAGCAAATCTTGCTTTTTATATCTCTGGTTTAATGGTTCTGTAAGTAAACATAATTATAGCAGCTATCTAAAAAGTACAGTAAAAATATTTATCCTACATAGAGAAATTTTTGGTGTGCACAAAGTGTTGTTAAATGGTGTTTCATTTAGTCAATAATACATTTTTTTTTTTGTTCATCAAGTGGTAAGAAAAAAACAAAACAGGAAAATGTTAAACAGATAGATTGGGCGATTGTGCTTCTCATGCCACCCCTCGGGGGCTCATTCAGAGCCAGAAAAAAACCTTGTTATTAGCGACTGAAGTTAAATTACCTCCGTGTTTCGGTGAGTATTGATAGCCGGTCTAGCAGGATGTGCGTGCCTGTCTCTCCCTATAAAACTGTTTGCCGATGTTACGCTTATAAAAAGATGAGATGGAATTTGATGTAAAAGGCAGATGACAATGTTAAAATCACAAGTTTAAAAACCTCACCTTTTCTGACCACGCCACACCTGTCATAATACATCGTATCTGTCAATCTGTTGGACACACCCAGGAGACTAAGTAATTATGAAACAGACAACAAAGAGAATCTTCTAAATTAAGAAGCCTGTTTAGTTTTTCATCTATTTGATTTACATCATATTTCAGGATCATCTGAATGTATATTATTTGGGTTACATTAGATTCCTTTACGGTGTTACCTTAAAGACAATGAATACAAAGATGGTGGCTGCATTAGTGATCTCAGTAGAAGGTATGCTTTCCTAATTTACTTCATCATTTCAGAAACTTGCTAAGATTGCCAATTTCCCTTTATCTGTAATTGCATGTATTTGTCTTTAATTTGATATCTCGTGTGTAGAAAAACAATCACTTGTCCATTGAACAAGCTACCTAACTGTCATTAATTGTCCACCTTTAAAATGGCCTTTGGGATTCTGTGTTTAAATGTTCATATGACACCGGGTGTTCAGTAAACCAGCACAGCCATCTTCTCTGTAGTTTTCTTCGTGATCATTTGAGCTGGAAAGGATTCAGAAGCATCCCCAACAGATCATGAGGAGCAGCGTGGATGCCTTCGATGCATCTGTGAGACTAAAAAAGTCGAACGTCAGGGCAAGCCCCTAAAGCAACCAAGAAAGTGTGTAGAACCCATTTCAGAAAGTCGAGACTGATTTAATAAGACGGAAAATAGCACATGAACAATTTGAACAGTGCTATACGGAGAGAGATTCAATACGCATCTAACCAGCCTCTGTAATGATAGCAGTGAAGCTCAATATGAGAACATACAATCTGAACGTTGAACGAAATTTACCCGACTCTGTATTTACTCTTGATAGTGCAGAATCCTGCCAGTTTGCTCAAACCTGTTCTGCTCATAGTCATAGGTACTGTACCTTTGCACCCTGTGAGCATAAAAGACCTGCTGCAGTCCCCCACATGGAGTCTCAGCTTCAGGAACCATAAACCTCAAAAGCTCATGTGCCATTTAATCTAGTCTCTACCCCTCGTGTGCCTTATAGCTCCACATTGGTTTCTCATACACCTTCAAAGTGAGTTCTGACACCTAACCTCTCTCTCCTTATAGCCAGTCTATAGCTCTACAAGCACCTCAAGTGCCCATTAAAAGGCCAACAAATTTTTCCACCTGACCAAATGCCACCAATCTGTTCCTTTCTATTTTCCCATCAAGTTCAACCCTCTGTATCTTCCCAGGGGTTTAGCATAGTTTGCCAACCTATGGCCTATATTTTCAGTTACCACCAGTTCAGGGGGCCATGGCCGCATTATATGCAGTTTGACCTCCACCCATTTTTACTGAAGCCTCAGTCTATTTGTTCTCCTTTACTTACTTTTCAAGTAACATTGCTCCATGTGAATACCAGCGTGTACCTCAGCAGTCTGTACAGCACCCTCAGCCCTAATATAGGGTCTCCTACTCAAATACAGTATCATGCTCCCCACAACTCTCTGGTGCAAAACAGGTGTTTGTTTTAAATGCAAAAGTCAGCATCCAGGCATACCGAAAAGAACCCAGACCCAGTGTTGCGCTTGAACCCACAGATTATATTATCTAAAGTCACACTAAAGGTAATTAAAATAAGACTTAGCAACAAGATTAAGACCTTTGATACCTATGCTGTCTTAGATGATGGATGGAGCATACTATGTTGATTCGGGGTGCAGCCAAGCATCTTGATTTGAAGGGGAGCCAGAAAAGCTTAAACTGTGCACAGAGAGACCACAGACAGAAATGCCAGAAGTCAAATGTGTTAACCTCCAAATTTCTCCTGCTTCATGCCCTGAGAAAAGGTTTTCAAATGACTGTGCATTCACCTCTGACATCATAATGTTTGTTGAGCAGCATTATCCTGTGGATAAATGAAAACTTCTAACTTCTAACTGCACATTGTTGCTGGGCCCAACAATCCATTCTCCATAACACCTACTGAAATAGTTCAATAAAGCTCAAAGGGAGCATGAGCTACAGTAAGCGCATGATTGGGGTGGTCATTACAACTTCTCTTGGTGATTTAGCTGATTCTATTCATTGCTTATTCACCTCAAAAAACAACCCATACACTGAATTAAAGAAAAAAAAAATGCTGAACAGTTGTGGTAGGTTGACACCTCCACCCTCCCTTCAGAAATGAGAGCAGACAAGAGCAGCATCCTGCAAGGAGACAACCCTTTAAAACACCAGTGGGCATCTACTGAGAGCCAAACCTGCTAACCCTGAAACAGCAGACTTACCTTCTTCTAGACTGAGGTTATGCAAACTGACGTTCTGGTTCATAGTCGTTGACTGTTTTGGGCCTTTATTCCCCAGAACATCCGAGTTTGATAGTTAATGTTTAAGTGTATTAACACCAGATGCTCTCATACTGAATTCCTACAGTTCCATTCTGGCAGTTTCCTTATGTTCCTCAGACATTTCACTGCATGCAGAGAAGAGCCCCGTGAGCTTCTTTCTAACTGTGGCAATTTAAAAGAAGAAGCAAGGAGTTGAGCGATGCATTTGCAGCCATGACCCACCCCTGAAAGTCCCAAATCCAGCTTCACTTTAATCCCCCAAATGCCTCTGATTTTGGGGGAGTGTGGGAGAGAGAAATTAGGTCCATGAAACCTGCTCTTAGGGTGACAGCGGGAAGTCAAACCATTTTCCACTTTCAGAGGAAATGTTGCATATTGTGGTAGTCGACATAAAAGGAGTCTTGAACTGTAAACTGATATGATATGCAACTTCTGATAGTGTATCTTGATCCTGTTACTCCAACCTTGTGGTTTTAATGGGGCAGCTAGATGCTTCTCTTCAACAGGCTGTCTGTACAAACTCAATTCTTAAAAAGTTGGAACACCGTGTATAATGTAAAAAAAATCAGTAAATAAAAATCAAACAAAACGAAAAAGAATGCAATAATTTGAAAATGTCATTTGTAAATGTCTACTGTGTTTTATTCACAACAGAACATAGAAAACATTTTAAGAAGAATGCGAGCTCATTTTGAGTTTGATGCCAGCGACACATCTCAAAAAAGTTTGGATAGAGACAAAAGGCTAGAAAAGTAAGGGGTAAAAAAAAGAAACAGGTGGGGGAATACCACTCCTCAAAATTGTGTGAAGACTTTGAATATGCTAACATCTATTGCACATATTATCAAAAATATTCAGAGAATCTGTAGAAAAAAAAAAATGAAGCTGAAAACCAATCCTGGATGCCCATAATCTTTAGGCCCTCAGGCAGCACTGTGTTAAAATCAGGGATGATTCTGTTATTTAAGAATAACGTCACAGGCTCAGTAACACTCCCAGAAATGATTGTTTAACACAGTTCACTGTGATATCCACAAAGCAGTTTAAAGCTCTATGGATCAAAGCAGATGCCATATCTGAACATGCTCCACAAATGCTGCAGTCTTCTCTGGGCCAAAGGTAACTGAAAATGGACTGAGGCAAAGTGGAAAACTGTGGTCAGACAAATCAAAATTCACAATTCTTTTTGGAAAACACGGCTTAGTTAAAAAGTCTGCATCTTTGGTACCTTGCACTTTTGGAGTGACACGATAAATGTTGAAAGTCAGGAAGGCATATTTTAGCAAGACAATACTATGCTGAATACTCGAGCTACTATAAAAGCATGGCTTCATAGTAGAGGAGTAGTGGCGCATCATGAAATGAAAAATATGACAAGAAGACCCAGGACTGTTCCTGATCATATATCCATTCAGCATTATACTTAATCATCATCAGTTGTAAGCAATAAACCTTCTCCATGTCTTTCTGGATCCTGTATTTAAAGATGAAAACCACATCAAATGTTCTGTGAGCCAATGCAGTAATTTTCACTCACTTGGTGCCTTCAGCTATTGGCCCAAAAGCAACAAATTAAATAAAATAAATGAAACAAATATATGTGCACTTGTTACATTTCATCTCAGTGCCAGCTTCTGCTATTTTTCCCCCCCCTCCTCTGCTTACTGTTTGACTGTATGTGCCTCTAGTACGCAGCACAGAGCACACACTCATGCACACACGCACACAAACAGTCACACACAGAGAAAGACACACAGTGCCGATGCATCCATTTGTTTTTGGTTTGCGGTACTGGTGCTCTAAGTATGATACTACTAGTGGCAACAATGTATTCACATGACTAAATGACAATTAAATTTAACATAAACACTGGAATATGAAAGTTCACATAGCATTATAAAGCACATTATTATTATCTTGTCCCTCATCTGTATCTTCTGCTGTCTGTTGCTGTCTTTTTTTGTGAAACAAATAAGGAAATATGGATATTCGACTTCATAAAACAGCTGCACGAGGAATGTGTTTATTGACGCAGATATAATTAAAAGCATACCAGGCCATTCAAAGTCAAACTGTGTCTCACCTTGTTGAAATTTTCAATAAGTATTTCCACCACAATGTTCTGGAACTTGATGTTCATCATGGCGGCAACTGTCTCCTCTTGTGACCGCATCAGTGTAGGCCCGAAGATGACGCCCAGGTTTGACACTGTCATCAGGTTAGACTGGTTTTGTGCAGAAACTCTGCATTTAGAAGACAAGCATATCATACAAGCGTAGGATGCAGTCCTCTATTGCCACCCTAATAATTCACATGCTAACCATGAGGTGACATTTTTTGGTCTACCAGATAGTGAGAGTTGGCGAGACACCTACAATTGCGGTGTAGTGCCACAGAAACTTTAATTAGTTTCAGGTAATGTTTTTTTTCCAAGTCTGCAAGTTAATTGATTGATTACAGGAACATGTACCTGACAAGATGCTTTATTAGTAACTCCAGCATTTCCTTGTTTCTTTCAGGCATCTTATGAACCAAAGCATGGACAGCACGCACTCTGTAGTTCTGATCATCGGACTCTGAGAAAGACAGAATAAATAAAAGTCAGGGAAACGTAGAAATGCTGGCCACTACTGACTTATCGAATAATTATATTTTAGATGTAATTGTGTGAAAAAAAAGTGCATCCCATTTTAATTGTAAGGTTTT
Source organism: Tylochromis polylepis (assembly GCA_015107715.1). Lineage (NCBI taxonomy): Eukaryota > Metazoa > Chordata > Actinopteri > Cichliformes > Cichlidae > Tylochromis > Tylochromis polylepis. The sequence goes on along the minus strand of VVHJ01000088.1, from coordinate 28,697 downwards.
ACATCAAAACACAATAAAAATCTTCTGGCCCTTAACAGGTCTTAAAATTAGGTAAATATGAGCAATACATGACATTTGACACTGTGTCATTATTTATTTAACAAAAATAACCCTAATCCTAACACTTAACCCCCAAAACTAAGCCAAAATGCAGAAGTAGTGTGTAAAACAATTAACTATGGCGTTACTACTTCCAAATTAACAGGGTAAGCAGCAGCCAGGTGCTGCTAATCAAACACAGTTGATTAACTGATCATTAGCAATTGTGACCACCTCTATAAACATTTTGGCAGTTTGCAGGTCTGTAGCATTCAGATTTATGGTAACAATGCCAAGGAGGAAAGACGAGAAGAAACTGTTGCTGCCCATCGGTCTGAGAATTGTAATTTGACGTGCATCATTCTGTGAGGTGAGAAAGATTATTAAAAACTGCAAAGCATTTGAGGCAGCTGCTAATCTTCCCAGGAGTGGACATATCAGCACATTTATCTCAATGTCAGACCAAGGCAATACACCCAAGACCTACATCTGAGACTCTATGGAACTCAATTAGCCTGTTAAATGTTTAAGTTCACGGTTTTTACCAAGACCAAGTTTTGGTTTTGGTAAAAAAAAAAGAAAAAAAGAAATCTTTAAAGTCATTAAGATCAGAGTTATTCTCATAACAAAATCACACTCGAGTCACTCTGACATCACAGTTTGAGATGACCTGAAAGTGCTATGATCCACACAAGTATTTTCTCAGATAGAAATGACTTAAGTAGATCAGTCTTGACTCATTTGCTTTCCCTGCTTTGATAACCCAGACGTAGTGCCCACAAAGCTCAAATCTCTAAAATCAATTCAAAATATTTCTTAAAGATTTTCAAAATTCTAATGTAATATCTCCTCACATGAATCCAACTCACCAAAGACATTCACAATTGACATAATTTTCTACAGTTATCAGATGTACACGATTCATTAGTGCTCTATGATTTGAATTGGACCAATATCTTCCTAATCTGTTTTATAAAAGGAAGGATAACAGAGAACTTGATGAAAGATGTAATATGTTATAACTGTTAGTAACTTACTGACAGCCATGATAAAATCTTTGTGGAGCTTGAAAGTCATTAGAGGCTCAGACAGACACCTGATGGAAAAGAAAAGAAAAACCGTTGCAATTTATTTCCTGAATGATACAAGTCCTGTGAATGCAGCTGCCATCCTTGGTGAGTCAGTCACAGCACTTAATATATGACTATCATCAGAGAGGTTTCAAAGAGGCATTATGGAGGCAAGGATGACTCCTGACATTTAAGTGCACATAGATGGTGGGGCGAGCTGACCTGAGGTAATTCTTCAGGCCGCTGGTGATAGTTTTGTTGTCCCACATGTCTGGGTCCAGGTCCAGATCCACAGGTGCCTTGGATGCTATTGGAAAGATGTTTTATTTTTATATGACCACATGGTAAGTTTAAGCTGCAAATTGTCCTAAGAAACCAACACAACATGACATGACCTGTCAAGCTGCTCAACTGGGAACTGAAAATAGTTTCTTCTTGTGTCAAGAGACTCAAAGGAGACTCTGAAAGAAATAGTCACGTGTAGTCTTGTGCAAGATTACATGTGTGGTGTCTCATAGCAATGAGGGTCAAGATTTAGAGACATTTAGCAAACTCATTCAGCCATGTCCTGTACAAATGTGTTATATATATCCAGACGAGACTACCTCAGGTAATTCAATATAATAATGACAACAAAATATAAGGCCTCATTGCTGTTACACCGCCCTACCACAAGGAGGACCTCTTTCCTCACTCTGCTGGAAAAGATCATGTTATCGACCCAAGACAATAGAAAACTATTCATACACCACCATGGAGATTCGGGCACTTGTGAATTACAGAATTAGGGGTTTGACTTGGTACATAAGTTCACTGATAATACTTCTGATTTTAGTTACTTACAAAAGACTGTGGTCATCAGCTTCTGCACCTTAGAATTGACTCCTCCAATTCTGTACAGTCCCATTGTATTTATGCCTGTGTGGCAGTGAAAAAAGCAAAAGGATGAAATGGAACAAGGAACTAAGACTTTCCGTTTAGTTAGGACTCATGCCAGTGCAATGTGTTGTCAAGTCCACTAACGAGCACATTGTTAATCATTGATTACAACCAGGTTGCATTCAAATCATTTGACACATGAAAGCTGAGGGATTTAAGCACCTCACCTCTCATCTCGACCAGGTCAATGCATTTCCTTACGAAGTTAAAGCCTGCCTCATTAAGATATGCTGTAACACAAAACAAGAGCAGAAATGAAAGGACAATTACTGTCTGGGATAACCGCCCGTCATCTGGGATAATAAGCTCTCCCTTATGCCACTGCTCAAATTAATAGCACAGCCTTGTACTGGAAGGCTGTGCTATGCCTGCTGAGTGGGCATATGTAAAATTATAGTATTCATGAAAAGGGATAGTCATAGGTAACGAGTATTTCTTTCATATGTGTAAGTTGTTGATCTTATTATCTTATGTTTTAAGAATCTGAAAGGCATACATTTTAATCCTGAAGGAGTTTGGAAAGATGTAAAAACAATACTCACTCTCTTCCTTTTTGCTTAATATGGCCGGCAGGTTGTAAATCTAGAGAGAGTTTACAAAAATCAGTATAATGTAAAGGATCGCTTTGCTTAAAAACTGACCAAAATCGCTGAAGGAAAAGGATAATGCCACAATGTTATTCCCACTGAACCTAATTTAAGTGGACTGTCCTATTATTAGCACAAGTAAATGGTGAGGTCATGGTTTCCTAAAAACAAAACAACAAGAACTTACAGAAAGCCACCAGAAGAGGGTGCCAGTGACAAATAATTCAATTTTGGCATCGTCTTCTTGTCAAACAAAGGACTTAAGAAAAAACCCTGACCAATTGCAGCCAGCACCAAATGAATATTTTAAAGAAGAACAGGCAGAGTTCCTTACCGGCTCCCTGCCATCCATGGCCTCGAGCCACAGTCTTCTGTTGGACTCTGACAGTGCCTGCAGTGTCATAACGCCATGCCTGGAAAGATTTAAGAGAAAAGCTGGTCTCAGTCTGATCTCTTTTCCTTGGGGCCCCTGGACAGACCATGTTTATATTGGCTGAGACCATTATAAAAGGACTAGTGTAACTAAAATAGCTCATGTGCAAATGCTTGACTTCAGTCTATGCCCTCAGTTCACTTTGTGCTTCACATTCCCCTTCCAATTAAAAGCTACAAGTTCTCAATATTACAGTGATTCATTTTTGCACCCAACATGCATATAGCTTTATCTCCTTTCACCTTACTGTGTGCAGCATAGTGAGAATCTGGGGCATTTTATGCCTTGATTTGTGGCACTGCTTCAGTTGGTTGTAACACAATTATAGAACATTATCTGATGATGGCGGCAAACAAAAAACTTCACCCTACCCAGTAGTGGCAGTTAGTACTAGCATGGAGCTGTGTCAGCTTGCATGTGTTAAAGGTCATTTCAACCAAAATACAAAAAAAACACACTACACCTTTAACGACACCTCTACTGGTATTTTGACATGCAGACAGTTTAGCATTTATTTCACCAGCTTTTAAGTTGTCCAATATTAAAGACTCCAAACCTGTACATGTGAATTTAGAAGGAAATATTTATGTTTGTGTTGCGGCCAAATCATTTAAGAACATCTCTTTCCCAAAACAGCATCTCTTCTACCCTCATCCAACCCCGTATCATTTTTTTAATGGATTTATTTTCCCTTAAGTCCTTATGAAAGACACGTTGCTTGGTAAATTTTTAATGACATTCTTCTTTCATTGCTATGAGCAGCACAAATGAAATTCTTTTTTATTGGGCTAGCAGAGGATGTTTCAGAGATGGCTATCTCAGAATCTGGGCAAATAAAAGTATCTGCCTAGCGAGATACCTCTTTACTAATTCGGGTGAATCAACCCGTTAAAAATGAGGTTCCGAAATGGCTGGCCTGATTAAACTCGGGCAACAGCATGTTTATTATAATGGGGATTAATGGATGAGCTTGAAGCTGACTGGAGCTTGGCCCACATTGTCCTTGTGGTTGGAACACGCACCTTGGGGCAGCGCAGTTAATGATAAATGAGTTGTCCTGCAAATAAATTGCAGTTATTGTCCATGCTCAGCAACACTCACCGAGTGTGAGCAATGCTGAGCCTGCTGCTGCAGTGCAACATTAACACACAGTGATATGCTCTAACTCTACTCTGGGGTAAAAATCACAATAAAGAACTGATATCAAGCATTCATAACGGATGGCTTGGTCAATTCAGCCAGTGTTAATCAGCTGACAGCTACTTAAAGGTTTCTGGTCTTTGTCCAATCTGTAATTCTATTTCCCAGTGAAACATTAAACACAAATCAACTATGAATGTTCCCATATGACCAAAAGCTTTGAAAAGAAAGGAAAAAAAAATGAGGAATTAATTCTAAGTTCAATATTGTGTGTTACTCGAGTAATTGCAGACAAGAAGAAATAATTCAAGAACGTGTCTTGACCAAGTGACCAAGTCAGATTTTTGTGAAGTGCTAAGGAAGCAGCAGGATTTTATTAGGTTTGGGTTTAATATTGAGTGAATAACATGATTAAGGCACATGCAGCACATGCAACTGCACTGAAAGAGCAGCACTGGTCAGTTCACATACCGGACTTTACAGAAAAACTGAAGCGGCCTGAAAAGAGTTCCACGACAGATGTCATTTCTACATTGACATGAACACAGAGAAAAGATGGGATGGGTTCAAAAATAGAAAAAAAAAAATACTGATAATGTAGACATACAGCAAACGGAGTAGGGGGAGGACTCAAGAAACATGCAGGACACAAACAGAGCTGATGACATCTAACACTGTTAAACTGAGTCTTTGAAGATGTTAATCAAACCTGAACAGCCCTTGCATGTTCAAATGTTGTGTACTCCAGGGGGAATCTGGGTTAATTTCCAGTATTGGTGAGTTCAACATAACACAAAATGTCACGTGCAATTCATCATTCTTATATTAAGTTAGTTTTAACTAGAAAAAGTGTGTGCAACCACGCGATCTTAATAATATGAGTATTCAGTAGGTGATGTGCAATGATTTTCTTTTTTCTTTTTGGCTCTAGGTGGTGATTAAAGCAATACATAATAAATTCTGCATATGTTTTCAGCCCATGAAAGCTATTAGACGTTTTCAGAGACACATATCACAGACCTCTCCACCACTTCAATATCAAAGCAGAAACGCTTGTCGATGGAGTCCGTTTTTCTCCGAATGCAGGACTTGAGCTTGAACACCTCGGGCTGATTTACGACAAGACCATTCTAAAAATAAACACACTCATCATTAATTAGTTAAAAACACAATGAAAAAGGAATATGGAATAAAAATGAATATATTTATAATTGCAAATGCACGACTCTACACGTCTGAAATGACTAATATGCATGCTGTGTGTTGTGTTGTGAGAGACACAGAAGGTACTTTGAAACCTGAATAAGATTTATGTAACCAGGCGCTTTTGCGAAAATATGATTGGAAATACAAAAAAAAAAGAAAAGAAAAACTAATGAAAAAAAAACCTTGACAACAACAAAAACAGAACACCTCCCATTGTGGTTTGGATTTGCAAAATTCTCTCTTTTTTTTTTTTTTTCTTTCTTGTGGTGGTTCAGACTTTCTAAACTCAAGCTCGAAGCAATCGTCATATGCCTAAAAATGGATCTGGGCTGTCAGCCTGAACAAAGCCTGAGTTACTTGGTTGCATATATTCGTATCATCCACTTATCAAGAAGCAGAGCTTTTATTTCATTTATCTTGATTTTAAACACGTGAAAATATAGTTTTAAAATTACATTATATCAGTTACCTTGTTTTTCATTTCCCATTAGAGGCCCTCGGAGTCAGCTGAAAGTACCAATTCAATTACTTCCTGAACGGATATTTTTTTTTTTCTGAGAATTAGCCATATCTCACATACAGCCCATCCTCCCCTGTGCACCCCAGTAAGACTGACTGTAGCCAACTGCAACAAACCAGATATGTGGATAAAAATACGCCTGCACCTGCATTGGAAAGACCAAAGACATTTGTAAAAATGATCTGGCTTTGGGCTTTATATTCCCCCCTTCTCCATCTGTGTGTGGGTTTCTGCATCTGTGTTTTATTTGATTTTATTCAAAACTAAAAAGAAACCGAGCTCATTAGTTAATCAGAATATAGCCATATCTGCAACACGTGCAGAAATGTATACAAATGTACTGAAACTCATGTTATGGGGATAGTTTTCTCCCATAATTTCTCCCTTGAAGTTCATTGGCGTTCTTTAAAAGAATGTTTTCATAATTTACCTTTTTTAATCTGTGTGGCACTGAAGTGCACACAGCTTTTGTTGTTATGATGTCTTCACTGGAGCCTGTATTTCTACAAAAAATTTTTTGTGTGAAAAATAATAAAAGGGTAAACTGCGATAGCTAAACACTTCAAAACCGTGCTGACAATTTCAATAGGTTTGTACTTCACGCAGCAGCACTAAGCAGTATTCCCTGTGGAAGTTATTCCATATCATCGTCCAATTACTACATACAAAAAAAGTATTGGTTGGAGGCAGTTTTTATCATCTAATACATAAAACGTGAAATAATTGTCAGTTATCATTTGATCTACATGAAGTGTCATTAAGTCATAGCGATAAATTCCTACAAAGGAAGTAAACACATTCATTTGATCACTTAGAAATCAAGATACTATCACTGTTTAGTTTAACGGGGTATTTTCATTCCTTGAATTCCCCTGTGGTGTTGTTTGTTAATTCAAGGAATTTAAAAATAAAACATGTTTGTTTGCCTTGACGTAACGAGTCTTTTGTCTTCTATGCCTAATTTGCAGTTTTGTCAATCTGACTTTTTCCGTTTTCTCCTCCTGGGACTAACCATCCCTTTAAGCCCGTTCCCCCCCCCCCCCCCCCCCTACAC
>VVHJ01000088.1:0-14046 GCA_015107715.1 Tylochromis polylepis | reverse complement strand
AATCACAACAACAGTCGCCTCAAGGCACATTATATTGTAAGGTAGACCCTACAATAATACATACAAAGAAAAACCCAACAATCATATGACCCCCTATGAGCAAGCACTTTCGCAACAGTGGGAAGGAAAAACTCCCTTTTAACAGGAAGAAACCTCCGGCAGAACCAGGCTCAGGGAGGGTTTGTATGATGTTACCTCCTACAAACATTTCAGACCAAAGAACATAGTTGATTTCACGAAGCCAGCTGTCTCAGATGGTCTGATGTATTTCAGGATAACAATGCAAAATATTACCAAACTCTTACTGCCTTTCTCATCAATGAGTTGGGACAAAGCTATCACAGAAGCTGCACTAGGCGCCATCTTTCATGTTAAGTTTTCCTTTTGCTTGTAGGCATCCTTCTTCTTTTCAGGATGATTTCACTGTTTGTGCATAATCTGATTTAATATACTTCTTTTGCGAAAGGCAATATCTGATATATTTACAGTGAATGGCTGCTGCCTTAAAAACAGGTAAAGACCGACCTCTCAAGGTCTATTGCCTTGTGAAATTTTGATGATCAGGAGAAAAAGTAATTACTTTCAGAAAGATTGTTTTAATAGTGTTTCTGCTTTATTGGGTAGGGCACAGTGGGAAGTGATGGAACAGATACGAGAATAACAAAAAGAAATGTATTCAATCTGCATCACATTATTCATGCATTTTGTTGTTTTTGCACCACAAAGTTTGAGTCTCTGCATCATCTGTGGTGCTGTCATCTTAAGTTCTTAGGAGAAATGTTTTCAAAGCTTGTTTTGTTCTTCTTACCTTATCACCATGTGCATTTTTTGATAAATCACTACTACACTAATAACTGACAGGCTGCTAACCTTTTTATGCAATGCATAGTATCTAGGACAGCACTTCCTTCATTGATTATACAATGGATTTTTATCTTGAAACAGCTGGGATGAGTCTGTCGTTCTTGTATAGTGAACAAACACAACCACAGTCTATAAGCACAATGTAGTTAAAAGACCAAAGCATAATTAATTAACCTGTCAACAACTACTATATTGGCTATAAGTTTAACAATCAGTTACAGTCACTATGTGAATCATTTGAAGGTTTCTTGCTTTTGATGTACCAGGACTGTATCCGGCCTGTCATAATATACATTTTAAATAAATATTAAAACGTATACTCATCAGTAAGTTCGGGGTGTTTGTTTATGCAGTTTCCCAGAACAGGGCAAGCTCTACTTGGTTGGAATCTGGACTTTAGCTGCTACTTTGTGTCAAACCAGAAGGTCCTTTTCAAAATCTTGTGTTGGTAATGGAAAACTCAGATGTGCTGAAGTTTTCTGCCAGTAAACAGGACTTTATGGCATTAAAATTCTTTTGCAGTCCAGTCCTAGAATGACAAGTGTGAGGCTGTGATGACCCCTAGTTTTTATCCTCAAATTTCCTTTCCTCCGCATGTGTTTTAGATATCTAGCTGGGCAGGCTATAAAACTGGTGCTGGTACTCCGCTCGCCTGGCTGTCCTATATTTACCCTCTCAGTTTCTTTTTAGCTCCTTCATGTTGTTTTTGTGCAACTCAGACAAACTATATCCACGCTCAAATACATCCAATAAAAGTGATTCTACTGCCATTCACATTCAATTAGATTTATATTTTTGTCATCTATTTAAATTACTTAATTTTGTTTAATGTGTTTTATTAAATTTGTTTGTTAAACCGCTACAAAATGGTGCTTCCTTATGAGGCAAGTTGTAACAGAAGTGCAGGCTTATCTGGTATTCAGATGTGGGAACTCTTGCACAGCCAGGGGACTATGTGGAAACCTGAAGTCTGCATATTTTATATATTTTTTTTATTTGAAAAAAAAAAAAGTATATCAGACATAAATTAATATTCAAAATGAATATCAACAAAGGAGTCTGGAGGGGATCTTTAACATCCCAAGAATTTTGGAAAATGATAAAATAATTTTTTTCATACTTTGGTTCAAGGGCACCTGGCGGCTCACAAAAATTAAGGATTCATGCATGTTCTGAGAGGTCTCACTCTTTATGGTTAACATCTGTGCAGTAATATAACCACATAATCACAACTGCTGTTACTGACTTTGCATTTAAGGGGGAAATTGAAAAATTAACAAGCCTAACAAGAAAAATACTTTTAACTTTAATAAATGGATCAGACTTTTAAAATAAAAATATTCGGACTTGTCTGATCAGACAGTTGCTGTGTAACAAATTATTTCACAGTAAAACTGTGAGTCTGTGTGTGTGTTCGACGGCTCCTGACTCCCAACCAGCTTGTCTGTGCTTCAACTAATTGATTGTTTTTAAGAATTAATGAAGTTGTGACACACAAACATCCACAACTCTATGTTACCCAGGATTATTTACAAAATTAAGTGTTTCAAAAGTTCTGCTGGTGGGAGAGGTATGCTCACTTCACATTTTCATGGCTGTAATGAAAGCTAAAAGAGCAGGATAGAAGTAAAGGCAGTTTGTCTTCTTTGGCTCGTGTAAGGCCAGACGATGTCTAGTCTGTAATATAAAAACATGTTAAATCCACCTCCGTGCTGTACTGCACGGAACATTCCATTGTCAATTCTGGGATCCAGTGCCAGGTAAGCAAGCCAGATTAAATCAAGCAGACAGGACCAAAACTATGAGCTGACAGGAGAATTCACCATCCTTTCCCTCTGCCATGACCCGTGCTAATACAGAAAGCTAATTGTTGGCTTGTTGTTAGCAATGGCTAATAGAAAGAGCTAGCTATTTCTTGATTTTAAAAAGCCCAACTATCCCTAATTATATTAGGGATAAGTTGAACTCTTTTGAAACTTTCTAAATGAAATGCAATTTATGTTTTAGTGTAAAAACACTTTATAATTAGCTACTCTATGGCTCTGGAGATTTGAAAACTGACTGATCTGTAAACACTGATCTGATGAGTTTATGGACTCAGTAGTCCTCATTGTATGAATTGTATGAAAAATTCTCTATTTTGTAAATCTTGGCCACACTATGTTTAGAGTTATCTATGGCATGCTCATTAGCTAACTACTTATGATTGACAAGTCATTAAGCCAGTAAGCAAGCAGTTTTACAGTCAATCCTACTCCTCTTCGCTACATCCTGTTTTTTGAAACGAAGGCGCTAACGGTGAAAACGCTCATCTCGAGGCTCAAAAACAGGACTTAAATCAGCAGTTGACATCATTGTAGCTATATTCACCTTTTATACTGTCTGTGAGCCAGCCCTGTTTTCCAGTATTTTAATACAATTTAAAAGATATTGGATACAAGTAAAAGTTCTCAGTCAAGTGCATGAAAAGAGGCACTTACCTACATCTAGTGACTGACTGAAGGTTAATGAAGGTATAAAAATTTACTGTTCCTATCTGTGTGATTGCAAATGTTTTGCCCACAGCTGGCAAGTGTATCCCCAGGCCACTTTAACTGATCCCTTGACTCAGCAGCATCTTGGGTAGAATATTTTAGGATTTTGCAGCATAGATGGAAATGCCATATCTGCCTTTAGTGACCATAACTAGTTAAGAATCATCTGATGTCTAACCATGCTTTGTACAGTAGGACCTTGCAAATTACTGGTGGCCATCTCTATCCCATTTGGGTCTATTTGCACTAATTCCTAACACTCAGCAAGTGTGGGACCCCCACAGTGTCCCTAATGTTGAAGACGATCTTTGAAGGAAATATAATAGTGTCAAAATTTCAGACAGGAAGAATGCCACCCACAGTCAGGCACCCCCTGGTAATTCCTTGACAAAGTGTCCCTGGGGTCTATTTAAATTTCAAGGTCATAAAAAAATCTGACAGCCACCAAATACACACATATTGTGCCCCCCCTCCAATAAAAAGAAAATAGTGTGCACAAAGCTTTGTGCACAAATGAATAGTTCTAATTTAACACCAGCTCTGTGTGACACTTCAGGCCCGGTTTTGAAAAAAAATCGTTAAATATTAATTAATATTAATCAAACAGAAAGTAATATTACAGATGTTTTAGAAGTTGAACACTAAACATGGTGAACAAAGCAAACTGTTCATCATGTTTACATGGTGTAAGATGTGAAGATTCATGTGCTTTTTGTGCTGAGGTGTTTTTTTTACTGCCCTCCCATAGGAGCCCAGTTTGAGTAGAGTTATTTTTTTCTCCTCTTGTTCCTGATGTTGTGCATTTTCACTGTTTCTTACCCTTCTACCTCTCTCCGACCCGTCTTCCCAACGTGCTATGTATGTTTGGTCGGAAGGGGTCCAATTTCACTGCAGGTACCATGTACGTGTAACTTTGCGTGTAGCAACTAAAAGAATTAATTAATTCATGTTTACTCTTCATTAAGTAAATTGTGGTCACTGTGACAGAAAACAGTATAAATAAACAGAAACTAGGATTATTCTCAATTCTTATTTCAGTTCTGAAAGTATTGTTTATGTTACTTGGGAAAGCAACAGAAACATATACCTGAGAGTAAAAAGAAGAAGTCTAACAGCAATTTCAGTTCTACATCATAGTCTGGCAGCTAATGCATATGGTACTCAAGTGAAAATATGTGATTGTTTGAGTTCTGAAAGCATGTGTATTTACAGTAGACTGCACCAAGTTTGAGGGGGTTCATTCCAAACATTTGGATCAGCCTTGTGCTAAGCAGACTGTGCCTAATATGTCCTATAGTGCTGTAGTCAATCTGCTAGTGAGTTGCTGCTATGGAAGTGTTGTGCTTGTGCCTAAGAAGCTGATACAGTGGTACGTAACCTCTTTGGGATTACTCGCAGCACACCCATATAAGGCAAAAGCTTCCAATTTATCCATCTTATGTTCTCAGACATGAAACGCAGTAACTGGAAGGGTCAGACAGCCTGCAGATCTCTCCAGATTCTCGGAACAGTGGAAAGTTGCTCAGCCACTTGTGATGTCAGCCTTTTATCTCACTCTAGTTGGGCTAATGTTTAGCGGGGGATAGGCCGTAGGAGGAGAGAGCCATTAGGAGAAAGTGGTCAGAGGAAATAAGCAGCAGTGGGAGTGACAGGGGCTGTGGCTTTTAAGGAACCATTTTATAAACACAGTCAGTCAATGCAATTGCAGTGAACACTATGATGGGGAAGTGAGAGAACGAAATGGAAGCAAAATGTGCTTTTTCATTATGGTAGATACATGTGATGCCTAAGACATGAAGTGACATCAGTTATTTAGTCTGGACAGAAAAAGGAGATGATTTATGTTCACACATCAGCGCTGTGAAGAGAAATTGTTCCATTATTTTGGAAATACAGTAAGGTGACTGATTTTGCAGACCAGTGGTTGTCAAATCATGTGAAATAAATCAAAATGTGAGAGTGTGACTTTGAGGCTAGGTTGACCATCACAGGGGTCAGGATTGTGCAAAGATGTGCAAATGAGTCATAGCTCAGTATAAAGTTAGGAATGAACTCACAAACTATGTGAGAGAGCTGTGCAAAGGCGTGCATTCTACAAGCTTGTTCATGTGTGATCTCACCAAGGGAATAACCACAAACAAGCTGCTGTACTTTCATTTTATGCCTTTGCGTTGGCCAGGAATGAAAGCATGGCTTGTGGCAACAAACCCACACTGTTCTTTGCAGTCAACTTCAGCCTCAACAACATGTCCACTGTGGAACCAGGATCCCTTCAAGCAACACTCTGCAGAACCCCTACTGGTATCAAAAGCCTATATGCAATAGGTTAGTGAGGACTGCATGATATGTATCAGGTTTAAAGTAATCTGGTTATAAAAGGGTGAAGGTGAACTATATTAGATACTGAGCGTTTACAGCTATAATTTTATCGTGTAGTGCCCTTTTCACAGCACAAAAAAGTTTATTTTTTTACATAAAAATGAAATGAAATACAATGTGGAATAAAATCTTGTATCATTAATGTGGTTTTCAAAATGGGAACTCTGTCAAATATAGTTTGTGTTAAATTATTTTTGAAACTAACATAGTTGGATGCAGAAATAATACATGTCCAAAACAGATGCTTGTTTAGTAATATACAACTCTTAATGATTATAAACTAACCACTACAGAAAACTGAAAAGTTAATACCTTTTAAGATCACAATTGCAGAGCAACATATTTGTTTATACCCCCTACTAGCCTCATTAATTAGGGGCAGAGCACTTCTCTTGGTAGTGTCACATTTTACTTTTAATTAATGATTTACATACTGTAGCGAAAATGAAGGGGGTTAGGAGAGGAGGTGAGCGTGTCAGGATACATGAAATATCCTACGCTGTTCAGCTGCTAATTGCACATGTAGGTGGTCTCTTACCTTCGCAGCGCCAATTTGCTCCTTACGAAATTTTTCCAAAGGAGTAATCAACACGTCATCTGCATTCTGAATCTGAAATGAAAATCAAAGGAAAGGAGAGATACAGACAGACGTCAGTTTGACTGAAAGATGTAACCCGAGTCAGCGAAGTCTGCAGACTATTTCGAAAAAATTATTAGAACGAAAAACATCACAAAAATTTAATCTGGCAGCCATTCAGTTTTTTAACAATAAGCTCGGTCTACAAATGTGCCACACAGGAAATTATGGAATCATTCAGCTCAAGTCAGACACAGCTGAAAATACACGCGGAAGATAGAGCAATCACATTTATTAATACGTCTAAAGCCAGTGACAATGAACAATGTGAGACTGTATGGAACCAAAATGAGTGCACACAGATATATGAGATAAAGCACTCAACAATGGTCTTGCAAGACAGACAAAAATGGAGCCTTTTCATTTGAGCTTTGATGCATCAGTATTGTCAAATCTCTGTGAGTTATAACACAGCGCAGCAGCAGAGCTCTACAAGTTCAACCTGCAATGCATTTAAATTTTTGAAGTATGTCGCTACATACTGGTGACCTCTCCTGTGACGGGAAAAAAAGGTCTCTCAAGGAGTCGCTCCGCTTTTATTCCAGACAGAAACTGAAAAGGTGAGATACACTGTGTCAATTACAGTCTATGTTGAACTGCAGGTGAGCAGTTCAAAAAGGTGCCATTAAGGTGCTTCTGAATTTTCTGTGTATGAGCTTTCACCCACCGAGACGAGATGACATCAGACTGGTGGAGCCGCGCTACAGGAAGCACTGCCATAAATGACATGCCTCTAAGGCTGATTTAAGGTGTTATTCTGTCCAGTGATAAACTAAGGGCTGGGCTCTATGATACATCTATGATAACAGCACTAATTTAGTGGTGTCAGCTCAGATTGACTATCAGCTTGCCAGCTACAGTCCTCTGAACACAGACTTGAGATGGAGTTTTTGTTTTGAACCATTAATCATAGCATATTTCCACTGTCTAAAAATAACCCTGTCAGCTCCATCACCCAACCAGAATGAGTGACTTGAAAAGGAAGATGCAATCTCTCTGAGCCTGCAGTGTTTTCATTTTCCCTTTATGATGTGGGATGTTATAATCTTGTAGAGTAAACATGTAACTTTTACTTGTTGAAATAATGCACCCTAATTACACTATAGTGACAAATTTTGCAGTTCTTCAAATGGGCATCAAAATTTGGCTTCTAATGTAACCCATGTCAAGCTTTAGAGATGATTTTTTTACAACTTAAAAACAGTTTGCCCCTCTAGTAAATAGTGAACTCTACATACTGGTTCACTATTAGGTGACGAAATCTGCGTTTTAATTTTGGTGAATGAAGTTATAGTGTTATTGTATTACAAGTAATTAGCAGGAATCTCTATTTGTATAAGTTTATGGATGTAGCTTTCGAACCTAGCTTGCCAGCATTAGCTGACAACTTAGCACTCTTGTTAAAATACAGCCCCCGCTGGCTTAAACAGTAAGGATGGTGATACCAGCAACACTAAAAAACAGAACGGACTTCAAAACTGAAAGTCAGAAACCAATAAAATATAAACAAATGAGGAGTAGCTCAAGACTTTTGCACAGTACCGTAACTTCAAAACCACAACTGGACTGATTATGATCTCGAAACTCTCAATTTCAAATTTTTACCATTTAATACTATAATCACTTACACAGCATTCCAGCAAATTGTTGGGATTACTCAAATAACAAATAAATGGATTACAGCTTGTCTGTCTCTCATATATTAAACATGAAGGGAACAGATGAGGATGCATGGCATGCAGCAAAAATGAGTAGGTGAGCCAAATTATTTTGTCGAGACAACTGGAAATAGGAAGGAAAGACAAACCATGAACTGGTAAGGCAGTTGGGGGGATGTACTGTAATAAGTCTGATTGTGGTGGCTCAAGCTAGCATCTCCTCGGATTTAAAGTCTCTGCTGCAAAGGTTTTCATGCTAGATACCAAAGGGCACCTTCAGAATCTATTGTCCAGTAATTTTGAGCTTGTGTGTTTTTTGTTTGGGTTTTTTTCTTTATTTAAAACTACTCTTTTTGACTCACGCAACATTTGGGGGGGATTTGAAATAATTGCGGGTTATATTAAAACAAAACTGAACATTTTAACCTATTATTTAGTCTTTAACCTTCATCCAAAATCAGGTGCTCGATGGAAATTTGAAGTAGAAAGCACTTCACATATAAAATATCATCTCGCAACTTGCAAAATGATTCATCACCAGATGGGGTTTAAAAGCATAATGGAGCTCTATAAGATAAATCAAGTCACTTTGGTTACAAGTAATACTCCACTAGAAGCACAGAGGACATTTGATGGTCATCAGATCTGTTATATAAAAATATAATCTCTTAGCTGTTAGAATCCTCCAGTCATATTGAAGTCATTGTGTTATCTACCGTCTCAACAGCAAGAATTATACTTTTTTCATGTTCAGCTAAATAGACAGGACAATTAAATACACAGCACTCCAGGCTTTTGAGATTATGATCTAATATTTGAAAGTGACTGAAAGCAAGATAAAAATATCAAGTTTGTTCTTCTCTGGGTTTCTGAGATGGTGGCTGTTGAGTTTAATTGTCCTTGAAAGTGACTGGTACCTGAAATCTGACTATGTGCAGGATTTAGATATTATAAGAGCGTGATTACTTCTTGTGTCAGTTAATGTATATTACATTCAAAGCAATGGAAAATACAGACATATTTAAAATGTTCAAGATTTCAGATCAGTTTTGATTATTATGTTCCAATAAGGTGATTCAGACAGTTAAACTTGAAAGAGGCCATCTTATTTAAGACTCAATGGATTACTTTCAAACTGGCATTGTGCCGAAAGCCCTCAGCAACAGCCTCTCTCAACAGGATTAAATCCATATGAGCGAGCACAGTGTGATGCTTGAAAGGATGCAATAGCGCTAAGCAATTTCATTATCAGATAGGGAGAGGAATGTCAATGTGCTGTATTTCCCATGCTCCTGCTTTTACCAGTCTAAATATCAAGCAGATCAAAAGTGTTACTCTGAGGTTAATTTGCAGAGGCCGACTAGAATGCCACCAAGGCCAGATCAAATTGAATACTGCGAAGTGTACCAATTCAGATTTTCCCCTTTCAAACACATCTTTAGAACCGGTTTAAATGTGAATATCTATTTTAAATGCTGTGGAAACATCATGTATCATTCATCTTTCCCTTAATAAAAATATTCTGCAGGATATCACTTTTTTTTTTTTAACTTTCCTCTTTAATCTATGCTGACTGCAGAGAAAGCCTGTAAATAATCATTACTTAGGTCAGCTTTTATTAGAGGAGCACTCCTCATGTTCACCTCTATGACTTAGAATTGCTGCTAAAACACATCTTGGATAAAACCATTTCATATTCTATGCAAATATTTATACTCTTTATTATGTTTCAGATTGTCTCGAATGGCTTAAAGTGCATATCTTGTAGTTGTACATGTCACATTCATTCCTTGGTTGTGTTGGTGCATTTCAGTTCTTATATGCTTGCAGTTTATAATCACTCTAGCATTAAACTGCATATTGCGCCGTCTCACTGGTTTCAGTATGTAAGTCTATAACAGGGTAGTAAATAACTTTTATAGGCTTTTTGCCCGTTCTGTTTTGACAGCGTCCTCACAATGAAACACCAGCTTAATACACCTAAAGCCGTGCTTCTTCACTGCAAATCAACTGAATCTCTTGGTTTTTGAATACACACGAACTCACCCACATGCATACACGCCGGGCTTGCCATTTTTCTCTGGCTGAAGAGGCGTCGTAAAAGCCTGCTCGACCACCGTGCTGCACTATCTTTCAAATGAAAAAACATATTTCTGTTTGTTGTTGTTGTAGCGGTTTCACCCTCACACACACACACACACACACTTTCCAAGAAAATGTGGCTTCAGGCGGGGAAAACAGTTCTGTAAAAAGGCAACTGGGCTCCAACAAGAAGGTGTTTTATCGGTCTGTGCTTGCAAGTCAAAATCTATCAACTGAGACAATTTAGTCAAATCCTGTGACAGCAACAGGTCACAATTTTCCCGAATTTTTAACATCTAACAAGAAAAATACAAAAAAACGTCCTAATTTTAATCAGTTTGAACATGTTTATTATATATTATAAGAAACAGCCATATCAAGCTGCAGATTTTGGTCAGTATCTATTTGTTATAATATAATGTTATTTGTTAGAATAGCGGCTTTCTTCCTTGATAGCATAAATAAGTCTCCTGGTGATAAATATTAACTTATTGGCTTAACTAAGCACACTTACAGTGGCTTTCATTCTTGGAAGTGATTTAATTTTCCCATTTAGGCTCCAACCTTTGTTTAGCTGTCAGTTATAAATGGTCATCTAAAGCCTTTGGGGCTGAAATGCAGCCAATTTGAATGTATAATTGTGCAAATTTATGAAGTTAAAAACCAGTAGAGAAATGGTTATCACTATCTAAGGAATGTTAACAAGCACTGCTGGCACAGCGTCTAAATGGAATAACATGAGTGGGTGTGCCTTACATGAAAAAACTGCGTGCTAGACGTCTGTACTTCTTTGTCCTGAATCGCATTACACCTAGTAACACCCAGACGCATCAAATAAAAATATCAGCAACAATAACAGCACAGCAATAACCACAGTGATAGCAGCAGCAACCAAAAAGGAATTAGTCAAATTTATTAAAGATGTGGAAGCAAAGTTCCCCAAAACCTAATTAATACAGTGTGTTAAATGCATAATAAACATTATCACCCGTATCATCATGACAAAATAAAACTTTCTATTTCATGCTGACAACCTTTATTAGAAGAGGGACTGCAATAGATATGCGTGTCTGTCACTCTCTCTGCAGATTGCGTTGCCGAGAAGGTGTGTGTGTGTGTGTATGAGTGTCTCCGTGTGTGTGTGTTGAGGGGTAACAATCTCACTGAGCTAAATCTTTATCTAGTGCAGCAGTGGCACCCGCAGCAAGCTGCAAAGCTATTCTTCCCTAACTTTTATGAGCTATGAAATAAAAGCAAACCTGCTGCAGACAGAGTAACACAGCAGTGTGAGACTAGATATGACACATTTGCCCTACACATCTGATTGGAGAGTAAGCTGTTAAGCAAGGATATAAAGAAACTGCTGAAATGGAGATAGTAGCTGGTTTGTGGGTCCCATGAGGATTTTCTGTTGTTTGTTTTAAGCACAGTTAGACTGCTTGACCTTTCTTGCTACCAGAGTTTGAGGCTGCTGTGATTGCTGTCTGCACACATTTATCCCTATGTATCAAACAGTCTGCAGGTAAAGAACTGCAATATTAAAAGAGCCACAAAATGGAAAAGGTTTTTGCATTAAATGTGGATTGGTGATTTTTATAAAGTGGTGATAAACAGACATTTCCATCTCAGCATCACAAAATTCGAGGATTGAGTAACATTTGGGCCTTACCAGTACTTTGAAATATGAACAAAACCTGGAACTTATAAAACAATATCTGTAACACTTTGAGTGAGTGAGCATCTCAGTATCGCGGCAAAACATTTAATAGACACGCCGGCGCTGTGTGTAGTTGATGCTTTGCCTCACCAAAGTGTCAAATGTACACGCATGCAGCAGTTGCAGTAACTTGCAGTAATCTGCAGAGGGAGATATCTTATTTCATGCCAACATGAAAATAACCATGGGAAAGTTTTTAAACAGACATTATTAACATATTTTCATGTAAAAATATATTAGCTACCTAGTTTAATCGTTTCTGGTGATTAAGAACTATGGAATGTGCTTCCTACGTTTTTTGCTCACTTGGCGCTGCAATGTCTGCATGTGTGCCCATTTCACGCTTTGGAGAGGCAAAGTGTGAAACGGACACGTTGGACTGGCGTGCCTATTACATGCTTTGCTGTGATAGCTTTTAAACATGTACTAATCTGTATTAATTGCTGCATGCATGTTGAACTCTCAAGTTCAAAACTCCTTTCCATGGTGAAGCATTTAAGCACGCTGTGCTCTGCGTCTCCTTAAAAGACACCAGCAACAGAAAAAAATACATTATATCAGTAAACAGCTCTTCAGTTTCCACACTTTCCAAGAAGCAGCTGTCTCCAGACACGGAGAAAATGCTCGCCGTCAGACGAATCAGTGACCTTGTTTTACTCAAGTGTAACATACAGTAACAAGAAGAAAGCATAAAGATAGCAAGAGCAATAAAGAGGAAAGAAATCACACTAGTGTGTTATGAACTGGTTTCAAAACACTGACAATCTTCAACTCTTTCAGGTTATTTCCCTGGTTTCTGTCACTCAGTGCATGATCTGAAGTCAAAACTTCCATGCACCAGTACCAATCAACACGGCTTGCTTTAATGAGAAAATTGGGGGCCGGAGGGGTTCTGTTAAAGCTTTATCATTATTTAGCAGATTATTTGGAAGTAAAAAGTGACTGTCACAAGAACAAAAATGAATCACAAAACAACAGAACGAATACAGAATACTTCCTTTGCTTTGAACATATTTTTTTTTCAAAAAAATATCCTAAAAGTATCCCAAAATCTTGATATAAATCTCAGTAGATTTAAGGAAAACATATATAACATTAAAATGACATTTATCTATTGCAAGAAAGAATTTCAGTTAAACACTGCATGTTGAGGATTTCCTAAACAAATAACATAGTAACAGCATGCCGGCATGTATTAACCAGAGTCGTATCTGGGTGACAAACAGTGAAATTTTTGCTCATACTAACTGAGGTTTACTTTAGCTTTAGGGCGTGCAGAACAACGGTTTGATGATGTTCACTCCAAATACTTTTCAGACTTTCATTAAACAAGCCACCGCGAATGTGCCTCAGAACAATGACTGTCTTTATTTCACTGAGTTGTTTCAGGGTCAACGGGACATTCCTCAGTTCACAGGCCAGCACACAAGCTACCCACAGAGCAGAATTACTGTACTGTTAAATCCTGGGAAAACAGCAGCAGCATACTGCTCACCACAGACACACTTTTTACGTTTAATGTCAGACAAAGACTCAAAATATGTATGATTGCATGTGTGTGAATGACTTGTAAACCAAAGGAAACTCTATGTGGGGAATAAATGCATTACATGCAGCTGAGGGACTATTAGGGAATGCTTTACATTAATAAAGGGGGAAATGGATTCAAGAAGTGTATTTTATACACACTTAAACACACATATACAGTGGCTTGCAAAAGTATCCGGCCCCCTTGAACTTTTCCACATTTTGTCACATTACAGCCACAAACATGAATCAATTTTATTGGAATTCCACGTGAAAGACCAATACAAAGTGGTGTACACGTGAGAAGTGGAACGAAAATCATACATGATTCCAAACATTTTTTACAAATAAATAACTGCAAAGTGGGGTGTGCGTAATTATTCAGCCCCCTGAGTCAATACTTTGTAGAACCACCTTTTGCTGCACTTACAGCTGCCAGTCTTTTAGGGTATGTCTCTACCAGCTTTGCACATCTAGAGACTGAAATTCTTGCCCATTCTTCTTTGCAAAACAGCTCCAGCTCAGTCAGATTAGATGGACAGCGTTTGTGAACAGCAGTTTTCAGATCTTGCCACAGATTCTCAATTGGATTTAGATCTGGACTTTGACTGGGCCATTCTAACACATGGATATGTTTTGTTTTAAACC